>SJYC01027676.1:0-18542 GCA_006408675.1 Madoqua kirkii | reverse complement strand
TTTAATTTTTTTTTACATTATTAACTCCCTAAAATTATGGACTCAAAAGTCAGGCAGCTTAAATTCAAGAGTCACTCTATCCTACCCAAGGGACATTACTCAAGCTCTTAAACCTCTTGGTGTCTCAATTTTCTCATTTGGAAAATAATGTCAAATATAGAGCCTTCTGACTCTGTATTTATTGAGTGGTAATGAGAGCTAATTAAGATAATGTATATAAACTTGTTTTCTGCAAATTGATCACTTTGCCTCACCAACTGTAACCCAAGGAATGTCAAACTACAGTCTCAGTCGCCCTCCCTCCCTCCCTCTCTCCCTTTCTTTTTCTTTCTTTCTGTCTATGTACCTCCCTCCTCATCTTCTCTCACTCTCTTCCCTCTTCTCAGCTAATGATTCCTATTATTACCCAAGCACTACAAAAGTTAGCTGACTCTGAAATGTGTGATGCATAAGTGGAATTTTCTTTGTTAACTTCCATTTTGATAGATGAATCTCAGAAGACAGTTCTTCATAACCCCTAACTCTGATCAGGGTCTAGTGTAAAAAAAAAAAAAAAGAAATTGAGCCGTTTGTTCAAAAAAAAAAAAAGAAAAATATGATTTTAAAGCTACTAAGTTATCAAACATATTTATTGTTTCTGCAGTCAGTCCCCCTCTCCCTCCTGGTTTCCCTGGAGCAAAAATCATGCCTTTTTCCTCTTAGTATCTACCACAACTTGGACTATGCATAAAAGCATTTAGTTAAATAGGATATGATGGATGAAAACCAAGTCCCTGAATCCATGGTGTCTATGCTTCTGGGCCCCACCTGCAGCCAACAGCATCTTTCTTAATGCACCAGCAGTAGTTCCCAGTCACCCTTTCTCTAACTTTTCCCCACCACAGATCTATACACTGCCCCACTGCCTACCGACTTTGTGAAACGTATGTTCTGTTTGTATCAATAACATTGAAAAATGGTATGACATCACAACAGCTACTATATGAATTATCTTCCCTATAAAAGCTTATATTACACAGCATTTTTAGCAATAGGATGTGTTTTTGTTTATTTGTCTCTTTGAATTTATTATTTTAGGTATTTAAACTTGTTTTTCTCTCTTTTTGGAACATTATCTTGAGCCCATGCTCTCATTTGATTCCACTTATCCAATTGATACAAATATTTTATTTTATGGTGTAATTTACATGAACTTTCCTACCTCTCCTTTCAGTTTAGATATCCCCTCCTACATGTGACCATGACACATTTCCTTGTTCTTTCATCTCACTCATCACACTTTCATTAGAAGTTCAAGATCTTTCTTCTCTATCACTCATCTAAGCTTCACGGGATAAAGTCAATTTTTTCCTATATGTCACAGTTTCTCCAGCCTCCTGCAAAACACCCCACATGGGTTTTGTTGTTGTTGTTCAGTTGCTCAGTCGTGTCTGACTGCTTTGCACACCATGGACTGCAGCACACCGGGCTTCCCTGTCCTTCACCATCTCCCAGAGTTTGTTCAAACTCATGTCCCCTGAGTCTGTAATGCCACCTAACCATCTTACCACCTGTCATCCCCTTCTTCTCCTGCTTTCAATCTTCCCCAGAATTAGCATCTTTTCCAGTGAGTGAACTCTTATTGGGTTTATGAATGAATAAATAGATGAAAAAATGCCCACAGAGGATATGAAATATAATTTATATTTTACATTTTTCTAGGCTTCTCAGAAAATTTTTAATCCTGTTCAAAGAGTTACTTCCTGGAAGACATTCAGCAAAAGAGGCAGGAAGGGGAGTTGGAACTACAGACTAAAAACTCCCCTTCTACAGGACTCTCTGAATCACTCAGGTGTGGATTCTTATCCTGGCAATGACTACCACACAGTACATGGGAGGGCTGGAGACTCTGAGGCCAATAACTCATGGGTAAGCAGTCTTTAGGCTTGAAAAATTTACATGCTACAAACTGTGATGACCTTGATATATGTGTGTGAGACAGATTGGATTAGTGTTTCTTTTGCCCTTGATATAAATAAATTTATATCAAACATTAAATCTATCTGACTTCCCCGTTCTTATATGTAAGTATAACCTTGGAGATTTCACATTCAGGCAGTGGCTTTATACCACAAACAGAAACAAGAATAAGGAAAGGAAAAATTAGAGGTAACCAAATAAATAATTTTCCTAATGATAATATTAATGGTAGCAGAGGTATAATCCTGTTCGGAGAAGGAGCTTACATTTTTAAAGCACATACTATGTTATTCATTTTGCTAGGTGCTTTATGTATGTTATCGTATTTAATTTACAAGACATCCCTATAAATAATATTCTATTATTTCCCTACTCTGTAGATAAGTAAATAGATTTGAAGGATTAAGATACCACCAGCCAAGAGACCACTGCATATGGCTAATAAGTACACACTAATATCTCTTTTCTTGACTATAAGGCCAACACATCAATGCTGATTGGGAATAATGGCTCTAGGTCCAAATCCTAATTATCTGGGGGCATGTATGTAGCTCCATTTTTGGCAAATAATTCCTTCATTTGCTTTGTCTCCTTTGGATGCCTGCAGGCAAGTTAATGAAATACCATTTCATACTGACTTCCTTCCCAAAAATTGGCTCAGTCAGGATCTATGATATACACTCCAAATTGGATGGATAACAGTATCATTTTACACAACAAGAACACTGGGTATGTTTACAAATAACTGCCTATTATCAACCAAGAAAATAGCATCTTATCTCCACAAACCCACAGAAAACAGTTATATTCATCTAGATATAAGTGCTTTACATTAACACAAAGGCAAGAGTTCTTTAAAAGTATCCCTAGATGCATATTTTAAGTGACTGTCAAAATTCCTGCTATCGTAGCTTCAATGCTTCACTTAGGTTCTAAGTCATTGAATAAAAGTAGAGATCAAATCATTATAATGAGATTTTTCTGATTTACTTCTTCAATAAAAACAAAGCCAAAAAGCTAATCAAAATACCAAAACACTATCTTAGCTACAATACAAGAGGTGTCTGATGTTTTTATATTTTCAAAAGCAACATAGCGTTTGCTTTTGGTTAACAGCGATTTCTGAAATCTTGAATGCTAATGCATTTTTTTTCTAAGACTTTTGAAGAATCACTTTCATCACTTGTATTGGTGAGTTTCAAAGCACAGAAGAACAATTTTTAGTTTTCCCAAGAAAACACAGTCAACATCATGCCAAATTATGACAATGAGTGGCTCTAATTTTCACTTTCTTTGAAGGACTTGAAGACCATAGATAGGTCTAAACTGGGATCTTCCCCAAGATAGAAGGTTCTGCCCATTTCAGTACAGGCATAGAGGTCTTTAGGAAGCTAGACTGTTTTCAAGGATCCTCAAAAGGCATTATTTTCAAAGTAAAAATGTACCAAGGTGATATTTATGCAGTTTGATAGTTTTCTTTCTTTTCAATTAAAAAAAAAGTTTTAACATACACCAAGAAATGTGATAATAGCTTTAAATAGCTCTTTAAAATTTTCTCTTTCACAAGGACTACATGAGATAAAATAACTTGCTAAGAGAGAGTGGTGGGTAAGGGATTTATTATAAACTCTCTTCCTATGACTGTGTGTCCCCTGCTTTTAGTGGTTAAGTCATTTCTTTCCTCATTATGGTTGCTTTCTAAATTGGACTTCTGATGCTTAGGGGTGTGTCATATTTCCTTCCTGAACTTCATGCATTTGTTAACATAAATATCCATCACCAGACATCCTCTGGCCATGATAACAGAGACATGCTGAGGTACATTGTTTCTAAACAGAACTAGCTGGGGTATCCAGCAGAAAGTAATAAACTTCCTTGGGCTATAAGGAATTGTCTGATAGAAGCAAAGCCAGATCCCAACTGCTGCTGCTGCTGCTAAGTCACTTCAGTCGTGTCCGACTCTACGTGACCCCATAGATGGCAGCCCACCAGGCTCCCCCATCCCTGGGATTCTCCAGGCAAGAACACTGGAGTGGGTTGCCACGTTCTTCTCCAATTCATGAAAGTGAAAAGTGAGAGTGAAGTCGCTCAGTCGTGTCTGACTCTTAGCAGCCCCATGGACTGCAGCCTACCAGGCTCCTCCGTCCATGGATTTTCCAGGCAAGAGTACTGGAGCGGGGTGCCACTGCCTTCTCTGAGAACTCAACTAGCTAGGTCCAAATCACAGAAGCAGGTAGCCTGCCCTATTTTCAGAATAATGGTAGTCTCATTGTGGTTCAGATATTCAGGAAAGAGTGGTAAAAAAATGAGGTGGCACACCAATCCATCATGTGCAGCTGTGATACAGACTAAACAAAGGTGGACAAGAAGCAGAAACAGTCCAGGAAACTTACCTGCACAAAAGTGAATGCTGAAAAGCGTGGAGCATGTATAGTGGAAAAAGAGCCAGACCTCAGGCACAAAGCAACCAGCAATGGTGAAACTTGATTTCTGATGGGCTCGGTCTACTCAGCTACTTGCTCAGGCCAGAATCAAGTGTGATGCTCCTGATAAGAAGTAAAAAGCTGTGAAAGGAATGAAATTTCAGAAATTTTGTTCAAGATCAGAATAAAAGCTCTCACAGGGTTTCTAAACAGAAAACAATAAATAAAAATGTACATATTAATACATACATGAAAACAAACTTTCCATATATATATGTGTGTGTGTGTGTGTGTGTGTGTGTGTGTGTGTGTATGTGTGCATGTGTGTTGAGGAGAATAAAGCTAAATCCAAAATATTAAAAATGTTCTTCTTACAAAACTCTTAATGTACACATTTTTTAATACTTTATTCTATTTTATAATACTGTATTGGTTTTGCCATACATTGACATGAATCAGCCACAGTCCCACCTTCCACCCCATACCATCTCCCCAGATCATCCCATACAACAGCCCCAAGCATCTTGTATCCTGCATTGAACATAGACTGGTGCTTCATTTCTTATATGATAGTATACATGTTTCAGTGCCATTCTCCCAAATCATCCCACCCTCTCCCTCTCCCTCAGAGACCAAAAGTCCATTCTATACCTCTGTGTCGCTTATGTTGTCTCACTTACAGGGTCATCGTTACTATCTTTCTAAATTCCATATATATGTGTTAGTATACTCTATTGGTGTTTTCCTTTCTGGCTTACTTCACTCTGTATAATCGGCTCCCGCTACATCCATCTCATTAGAACTGAGTCAAATTTATTCTTTTTAAGGGCTGAGTAATACTCCATTGTGTATATGTACCTCAGCTTTCTTATCCATTCATCTGCTGATGGACATCTAGGTTGTTTCCATGTCCTGGCCATTATAAACAATGCTGCAATGAACATTGGGGTAAATGTGTCTCTTTCAATTCTGGTTTCCTCAGTGTGTATGCCCAGCAGTGGGATTGCTGGGTCGTAAGGCAGCTCTATTTGCAATTCTTTAAGGAATCTCCACACTGTTTCCATAATGGCTGTACTAGTTTGCATTCCCACCAACAGTGTAAGAGGGTTCCCTTTTCTCCACATCCTCTCCAGCATTTATTGCTTGTAGATTTTTGGATCACAGCCATTCTGACTGGTGTGAAGTGATACCTCATTGTGGTCTTGATTTGCGTTTCTCATGTACACATTTTTAAAATGACTTCATAAGCAATTTTCTCATGAAAAATTCTTTATGGAATCTTTCTTCATGATTACAGATATATTCAATGGTTATACCATTAATACATTCTTATTAATTATGAATATTTTAATATATTCATAAGAATCTACTTATAAGAATAACTATAACAGTGTTTCTATTTTTAAAGAATCTACAAACAAGGCATATACAAAATTGATAAACAAGGTCCTGCTAACACAGGGAGCTATATTCAATATCTTGTGATAAATCATAATGGAAAAGAATATGAAAAAGAATACATGTATGTATATATATATAACTGAGTCACTTTGTTATACAGCAGATATTAACACAATATTGTAAGTAAATATATTTCAATAATATTTTTAGATAATCTGTTTTTGAAGATAAATACTATATAAGTTCATATTCATAGAAAACAAGTTTATATTTAAATTGTCGCTTCTAGCTAGCATAAAATAAACATTTATCTTCAGTAGGGAGTGACAGAAAGGTTTTTTGACTGCACAGCTTGTTCAGTTTGGTTCTGCTTTCTAGAAACACTGACAATGGAAGGTTAATAAGCTCCCCTAGTGGTAACCAGGGCATGCACACTAGAGAGGAGGAAGAATGAATTCTTATTTCCATCCAATCTGTTTTTCTTTTCACTCTAATGCAACATGCCAAGTGCTCCTATTATAGTAATTTACTATAATATATATGCAGAGATGACCCTGATGCTGAGCAAAGCAAGGGATGTGCTATTTCTCAAATAATTGAAAAACAGACACTGCAACATTTTCTTTAGAAATGGACCATTAGATTGTCTACACAGCGTGGTGACTAGTGGAATACTTAAGGAACAATGCCACCTGTATTTATATATTTCTGGACAGGTACAGCTGATGGTATAAACTCATTTTATGGGACTGCTAAAACAGCTGCAGGAAAGAGATAAAGACATTTTATCATTTTAATTTGCTATCACCTAAACATAATGGCAGTGTAACAAAATTGCCTGGGATTATTGCAAATAATCTGTCATCAGAATTGATGGTATTTACTAAAGCTGTTTCACTAGCAAACTTAAGTCTGTTCTTACGTTTAAAAAATAAAAATCTACTTCATACCATATGAAAGTGCCCTTGGTTCTACCTGTACTAATAAATAATAACAACATTAACTGCAACAAAACTGATTTGGGGTAAAGAACATTATCCTGCTGAAAAAAAGAGCAATTATCCTGAAAAGGTTTATCAAAAGAAAATATATCCAGACTGTCTGACTTAATAGAATTACTACCTACAGTCACATTTATACCTAGGTTTTAAAGGCATCTTAATTCTTATTCACTGAACTGCAAATCTGATTATGTAATTCTTTGCATTTGTTAAAAACCAGCAATCTTGATAAACTCAATGATGAAATTTATTCCCAGAAGCTTACAATCAGTTCCAGCCAAACTGTTTTGATGTTGAATTTTGTACTATACAAATACCATAAGGTCAGAGACAGACTATCTGTCATGATGGCAACATAAAAATTAGGATAACTCCATCAGCGGTTTACACTGGCTATAGGGTGGGGAGGTTATTGTTTCTCTTTTCCATTAAGACAAGAATCTTTGCTGACATAGACCTAAGGACCAAAGATACACCTGCCCTACTTGTACCCATTTGAGCACCTGCAGCTCTTTAGAGTATTCCCCCAACTCTTCCATAGCTAAGATGCTTCTTCCTTGAAATACAAATAGCACTATTGTTTGTGCAATTCAGTTAAACATGGTCATATCCATTCTCACAGTCATAGAACTGAGAAAGGTTTGGGGAAGAAGGGCAACTGAAAATCACATTGTTGGGTATTATGTGCCAGACACATCTCATGGTGCGCTAATGCTGGAGGAAAGCTGGGAATTGAGAACATTTTCCTCTGACTCCAGAACATCTCCATAATTATATTATTGTTGTTTCTGTCAAATGTCTAGATAGGTTTGCAAGTAACCAGAAATCAGTGATAAGGTCTTACATATTTCTGTGCATCCAGGACTACCCGCTCAAACATGCATATAAAATCATTCATTAGAGATTTGTAAACTATAATTTACAGCTAAATGTTGTTAAAAAGAAGACCTAAATAGACATTTCTCCAAAGAAGATGTACAGATGGCTCACAGGCACATGAAAAGATGTTCAACAGAGTTAATTATCAGAGAAATGCAAGTCAAAAGTACAATGAGATATCATCTCACACCAGTCAGAACAGCCATCAGCAAAAAGTCTACAAATAATGAATTCTGGAGAAAAAGGAACCCTCCTACACTGCTACTGGGAATGTAAATTTGGACAGCCGCTTTGGAGAACAATATGGAAGTTTCTAAAAAAAAAAAACTAAAAATAGTATTATCATACAAACTAGCAACCCCATTCTTAGGCATACAATCAGAGAAAATTAAAGTCTGAAATGATACAGGCACCCCAGTCTTTGTAAAGCACTGTTACCAGGACATGAAAGTGATCTAAACATCCATCCACAGATGAATGGATAAAGAAGATGAGGTATATATATATACAATGGAATATTACCCAGACATTAAAAAATATGAAATTATGCCTCTTCAAGCAACATAGATGGACCTAGAGATTATCATACTAAGTGAAATACATCATATAGAGAAAGATAAATAGACATTTTTGGTTGTCTTACTATATGGATTGGCTTCTCTCTACTTCATGATCATTATCTGGGAAACCTAGGTAGCATATTGAAAAGCAGAGACATTACTTTGCCGACTAAGGTCCGTCTAGTCAAGGCTATGGTTTTTCCTATGGTCATGTATGGATGTGAGAGTTGGACTGTGAAGAAGGCTGAGCGCTGAAAAATTGATGCTTTTGAACTGTGGTGTTGGAGAAGACTCTTGAGAGTCCCTTGGACTGCAAGGAGAGCCACCAGTTCATTCTGAAGGAGATCAGCCCTGGGATTTCTTTGGAAGGAATGATGCTAAAGCTGAAACCTCAGTCCTTTGGCCACCTCATGCAAAGAGTTGACTCATTTGAAAAGACCCTGATGCTGGGAGGGATTGGGGGCAGGAGGAAAAGGGGACAACAGAGGATGAGATGGTTGGATGGCATCACTGACTTGATAAACATGAGTCTGAGTGAACTCCAGGAGTTGGTGATGGACAGGGAGACCTGGCGTGCTGCGATTCATGGGGTCACAAAGAGTCGGACACGGCTGAGCGACTGAACTGAACTGACTGAATTGATCTGGGTATTACCTCTTCTTGGATATTCACAGCTCCTTTTGTATTCCTCTTGGTTTGAATGCCTATTTTCTCAAATCCATAGCTTCATCTTTCTTGGATTACTCTCTTGTTTCGATGGAGCCTATCCATCCTTCAATAGTTATGTCAAGTTCAAAAGTTAAGGCAATGTCAGAAGCCTTGGGTTATTTTTCCCCTCAACAGGCCAGAATCTTGATCACACTTCTCCAATGCAAACTGAGAGTCTCTCAATCAATACATTAGAATTACTTGGGTACCAATTAATTCAGAATCTCTGGTATTGATCTGGGTATTACCTCTCTTGGATATTCACAGCTCCTTTTGTATTCCTCTTGGTTTGAATGCCTATTTTCTCAAATCCATAGCTTCATCTTTCTTGGATTACTCTCTTGTTTCGATGGAGCCTATCCATCCTTCAATAGTTATGTCAAGTTCAAAAGTTAAGGCAATGTCAGAAGCCTTGGGTTATTTTTCCCCTCAACAGGCCAGAATCTTGATCACACTTCTCCAATGCAAACTGAGAGTCTCTCAATCAATACATTAGAATTACTTGGGTACCAATTAATTCAGAATCTCTGGATGTAGGACTCAGGGGTCGAAGTCTCTAAAACCCATTAGGTGATTCCAAGCCTGACGTAACGTCATGATTGAGAACCACTGAGCTATTTTTATTATTATTATTTATTTTTAATTGGAGAATAATCACTTTATAATATTGTATTGGTTTTTGCCATATATAAACATGAATCAGGCATAGGCATATGTATGTCACCTCCCTTTTGAACCTCCCTCCCACCTCCTACCTCATCCCACCCTTCCAGGTGGTCACAGAGCACCATGCTTGAGTTCCTTGCATCATACAGCAATTCTCACTGGCTATCTAGTTTGCATATTGTAATACATATGTTTCAATGCCACTTTCTCTATTTGTCCCACCCTCTCCTTCCCTTAGTGTGTCCACAAGTCTAGTTTCTATATCTGCATCTCCATTGCTGCCTTGCAAATAGGTTCATCTTTCTAGATTCCATATATTTGCATTAATATATGATATTTGTCTTTCTGACTTACTCCATTCTGTATAAGAGGCTCTAGGTTCATCCACCTCATTAGTGCTGACTCATATGTGTTCCTTGTATAGCTGAGTAATATTCCATTATATATATGTACCATAATTTATCTATTCATCAATTTGCTTTTAAATATTTTTTAAAATGTCCACCTATCACCACTAGGTCCAGAAACAGCTGGATCTGCCTCTTCTTGCACTTTTTTTTTTAATGCAGTGTAGGTCTGGAAATGTGTTTCCCCCACTAATAATGTAGATTTATTTTTGTAGAGTCTGATAGTCAACTCTTTACTGTTTTACATCTTCCAATATTGTTTTCTTGTTTTCTCCTTTGTTGGTCTTCCCCTCCCACGCCCACAAGTCCATTCTCTCTGCACCTCTATTCCTACCCTGCAAGTAGGTTCATGAGTACCATTTTCTCCGTTCTATATATATGTGTTAATATATTCGCTTTTCATTTTCTGACTTATTTCACCCTGTAATACAGGCTGTAGGGTCATCCACATCACTTCAACTGGCTCAATTTTGTTCCTTTCTATGGCTTAGTAATATTCCACAGTATATGTGTACCACATCTTTACTCATTCATCTGTTGATGGCTATCTAGGCTGATTCCATGCCCTGGCAATTGTAAATAGTGCTGCAGTGAACAGTAGGTATCTGTGTCTCTTTGAGTTATGGCTTTCTCAGGGTAAATGCCCAGTAGTGGGATTGCTGGGTCATATGGTAGCTCTATGTTTAGTTTTTTAAAGAATTTCCATACTGTTTTCCACAGTGGCTTTACCTGACTTCTTAATTATGTTGCTCAATTTTAACATGTTAAACATGTTAAAAATGTTGTCCCAGTCATTTACTGATACAGGCTGAGTTCTTTGGGAAATGGAGTCTGAAATTTGCTATTGTAGTTCAGGGAGATTTTTGAGAGTATTTTCAAAGACAACTCCATGGGGTAAAGGAAGCATGATTAGGGGAATGGAGAAGCTGAACTGGGATTCTGTTGCAAGAAAGGACTCAGCCTAATCTACTAGGAGCTCTGAAGCTGCCCCACATCCAGGAAAGGGCTAGTTCTTGAAAACCACATTTATGACTCATTGGTTGCAGATTATCTCTGCAGAACCACCTAATAATTAATTAAATACAGACCCATTTGTAGTTAATTTTTGTATATAGTGTAAAGGATGGATTTCTTTTTCTTTTTTTGGCTATGAGATTTCAGTTGTTTTGGCACTATTTGATTAAAAAAAAAATCCTCCACTGAATTACTTTTGTACATTTTGTGAACTCTATTTCTGTGTAAGAGGGGAGAATATTTTTGGCCTGTTCTGTTGTATATCCCATTGATATATTAGTCTGCTTTTATATTGATACCATTTTCTCTTGTTGAGTATGAAAGTAAGTGAAAGTGAAAGTTGCTCATTCGTGTCAGACTCTTTACAACCCCATGGACTGTCCATGGAATTCTCCAGGCTAGAATACTAGAGTGAGTAGCCTTTCCCTTCTCCAAGGGATCTTCCAAACCCAAGGATCAAATCAGGTCTCTCACATTGCAGGCAGATTCTTTACCCACTGAGCTATGAGGGACACTCATATTCTTGGTCAGTACACATTTATAGTAAGTCTTGAAATCAGTGTTAGTTCCCCAACTCTGTTCTTCTTCGAAGCTATTTTGGCCATTTTAGATTTTCTTAAAATTACTTTACATTTTAGAATAAGCTAAAACTCTACTAGAATTTATTTGCTAAACCTTTCTGGAATTTATTTGCATTTTATAAATCAATGTGGAGAGAACTGACATCTTAGTAAATTGCGGTGATCATGTTCATGAACAGAGTATGTCTCTATTTAGGTCTTAATGCCTCTCAGTACCTAAAAATTTGTCATTTTCAGTGTACAAGTTTGTGACATATTTTTTTTAAATTCAAGTTTATGATATCTTTTGGCAGATTTATTCATATGTATTTCATATATGTTGCCTCTACTTTTGTTGCTAGTATGGAAATATAACTTTGCATATTAATAACCCATCATAAAACATTGTTAAACATACTCATTAGCCTTTTTAAGAATCCATGAGATCATCATGTCTGCTGCAAAAGACATTTTTATTTATTTTATTCCTTGCTTCATTTTATGAGCTAGCACTTCCAACATGTGGAGTAGAAGTAGCAAAAGTAGACATTCTTTATTTGCTTCTAATCTTAAAGTGAAAGCATTCAATTTGTCAGCATTAAATATGTTAGTTGCAAGGTCTGTTATGAAGATGCTTTTCAACTGGTGCGAGGAAAATCTCTTTCATGCCCAGTTTTCTGAGTGGTTTATTAAAAAAAAAAAAAGGTCTTGGATTTTGTCAAACGTTTTCTGCATTTAGTGAGATAATCATATGGCTTCTCCTTTTTAGCTATATTTATGATAATGATATTGATTAATTTTGAGATATAACACAAACTGTATTTTTGTAATATATTTTACTTGGTCACGATATAGTATCCTTTGTATTTGTTATATTATTCTATTTGATGTACTAAAATATTCTTTCCAGAGTTTTCTGCATATGTGTTTATGAGGGTTATTGTCCAGACAATAAGGGCTATGAGGCTTATTGACTTGATTTCTTTTCTTAATCTATTTTTGCTTTTTTTCATACCTGGGTAATGCTGGTCTCATTAAGTAATCTGGGAAGGGGTCCCTCTTCTTTAATTTTGCCTAAGAGTTAGCACAGAATTGGTATTTCTTCCTTAAGTGTTTGGTAGAATTCATTACTGACAATATCTGTGGAGAAATATTTTCCTTTCATGGAGATATTTACCTACAAATTCATTTTATTTAAGGATATAGGGCTATCTATTCCTTCTTGAATGAGCTTTGGCCATGATGGCCTTTCAAGGAATTTCACCTGGGATGATTCCCCAGCCCCTCATTTTAACCTACCCTCAGTAATCCACCACAGCCTAGTATTTTTCTCAAGGCAGTAAACTCAAGCAATTGTAGTACAGTGTTTTACTTGATCTTGGTGTCATGAAAACTGTTATTTCATATGTGTGGTCTGCTTTTCTTTTGGTGGTATTGTTTCAGGTAGATAGGTAAACTCAATCCTTTGCCATAAATGGGAAATTCACAATTAAATCTAAAATATATCAAAAAACACAAAACGTTGATGGGTATGTGATAAATCAAGTTAGTAACAGAATACAGATAACAGATATTCAAGTATTCACTTAAAATTTTTTCTATATGTTTGCTAATGTTCATATAAAATATTAAAGTTACCAAGTAAGATAACCAGAATTACATTAATCATATAAACCAAATTGATATAATTATTATTTATTCTTTCTTATTCATGCTAGCAAAACGTTTTTCATCTATTTACTTTCATTATATTTTGACCTCTAGAATTCTTAGTGATAGTATTTATTTGTCTAGGTTTCAGATTTTCAGTGAGTTTCATTAGAGTTTCAAAAATTATTGTAATGAATCTCATATACAAAATGTAATTTGAAACGTGGCAGTAAATAAAATGTTGCATGGAAGTTGTTTCCCAAGCCAAGAGTCAAATTCAAGTTTGAAGGGCTTAAATTAATGGAATCAACATTTGAGCAATACCCCAACTAGGAAATTAGAGCCATCCTTGATTTTCTTATTTAATTAACAACTACTATAGACTATGATTTACAAATAATACACAAAATTTGTCCATCCACATCTGTTTCTATCAGAGATACCTTGACTTGGACTTTCCTTGCCTCTTATCTTAGTGATTTCAGTGAGATCTGGAATGTTCTCTCTATTCTCTCTCAGGTAAATACAAGGTTTTCATGCTTCAGTCTTTTCATCTTGATGTTCTTTACTCAGTGCTTTGAAGATCAATTCAGTGTTGTGGTATGGCAGTCCATCTGATCTGCTCCCCAAGCCCATGAAGAGTTGACTATTCTGGTCCCCTGCATTTCCATACCAGTGCTGTTGCTATTCAGTCACTAAGTTGCATCTGATTAGTTGTGATCCCCTGGCAGCCCACCAGGTTTCCTGTCTTTCACTATACCAATAAAAATACCATACCAATGAATACTCCTTTATTATAGTCTTTGTATTACTCTGTTATTCATATTGTGATTATCTCTTCTGAAGGGCAACCATAAGGTTTATCATCTCTTTGAAGTCAAAGGATTTGGTCCATGCATAGAGCAGGCAGTCAGTCATTCAATGCTTGAGTAGCTAAATTGAATTCCAGGCTGTTAGCAATATTTTGAGTGTCTCAGTTCACTCCACCCAACCCAACAGGAGTGGAGAACATGACTGGAATTGACATGCTTTGCTCCTGTCATTCACTTCTACTTCTATCCTCAGCTAGGAGACACAGTGCAAAGCTGTGTGAAACTGAAAAAAAAAAATCACAGTCCAGAGGTTTTAGGTGTATGAACCATTTGATTATTTTCATCCCAACAACCTTATCAACATGGTTTATAACAAGGAAGCTATTCGGCCAAATTAAAAAGAATAGAAAAAAGAAATGTGTCAGGGAATAGTTTCAGGAATAAAAAACTGGAAGATATATTGTCAGTTTTCTTGGAATATATTCTCCAAGCTCTCATCGACTGAAAATACTAAGAATTTTGATACTTATACCAAAATATTTGCCATGGTTGCAACTCAAATTATTTTGTTTATAAACATCTCTGACACTAAAAGATTTTATCCAATATATATGATTCTTTAGAAATGTTTTTTAAACCAATCACTACACCTCAAATGAAGACTAAGTCACTATGCGTTTTTCAGCATCAAAATATCATTAATATATTAAGGCTAAAATTTTATTTTTAAAGATAGTCTTTAAAATTACCTTTGCATTGTTCAAGTAGTTTACTCATATCTCAGATCCAACTTTGAAGCAGTTTTTTCACATAATACTGTTTTATATGAATTTTAATTTCTTCCCTGTGTTAGTTGCTCAGTTGTGTCTGACTCTTTGTGACCCCATGGACTGTAGCTCAACATGCTCCTCTGTACATGGAATTCCCAGGCAAAAATACTGGAGAGGGTTGCCACTTCCTTCCCCAGGGGATCTTCCTGACACAGGGCTTGAACCCAGGTCTCCTGCATCAAAGTAGGACTGAGCCACTTTCTTTGCTATATAATTTCTTCCCTAGTTTCCATAATAATCCCCTGAATGGCTGAACACAATCCAAGTTGACATCTTCTGTTGTTAGCCTAAGTTATTTGATTATGTAATGACATTACTTCATTCATATAATAAAGCTCCAATGTTTTTTTCTTTTAAAATTATTTGAATTTTTCCCTAAGGATATATCCTTACAAAATAATAATTATATCAAAGAATCAAACAATATGATAATTTGCCTAGTCCTGGCATATTTTTCCCAAGTATTTTGAAAAGAGTTGTGTTTAGTTATTCTGACTCTAAAGAAGTTGAGCAGATCATGTTCCCAGGGCCCCCTCTCCTAATGCTCTACTAAAGAACAGAATCTTTGACACTGGTACATTCAGGACTGCATCTATCTATGGATAAAGTCACAGGAGGCAAGAGCCTGAGAAGGCCTCCATGGCCACCATCACTTTCTCCCATTCTGATGCTCATGCCATCACTCTTGCAGTTCCATTACTCAAATTCTTCTAGGATGCAGGCCAGAAAAGTCTAAAGAGCCCTAACCTGCAGTGTACCCCCTTCCTGGTCCTCTGACTAACAAGCCTCTTCAGCCTGTGACTATTCACAACTCCAGAAGATACAGATGTCTCAGCAAAGAGGTTCTTGTCATTTTTCAGTCAATAAGTCACGTCCAATTCTTTGCAACCCCATGAGCTGCAGCATGACAGGCTCTTCTGTCCTCCACTATCTTCTCGTATTTGCTCAAATTCATGTCCATTGAGTTGATGATGCTGTCTAAACATTTCATCTTCTATTGCCCCCTTCTCCTTTTGCCTTCAGGAATGGAAGACAAAATAAGTAAGCAAATACAATTTAAAACAGGTCTCCAAAATGTGATCCTTCTTCAGGCTTTGAGATCTCTACCCATTCCACCTGCTCTTACTTAATTTTTAGAGATCTCCAATAGTTGACTTATGGAGTTTGTCTAAGGTTTTAGCTGAAGTCAATGGAAGAGATAGAATGGAGTGTACTTATTCCTTCTTTACTATAAGAGGAACCTAAGAATATGTTTTTAATTGGGGAAATGTGAAAATGGAACTGATTTCTAAGTTAGTGGGCTGGTAACAACATATTTCTGGTTTTGAGTTGGTTTGATCCAGTGATGATAAAATTTAACAGTAATTCATATTTTGGATATGTGTTATACTAAAATTACACCAGTTGGACAATTAACTATATGTCAAATAGTGCAAGGTAAGAAATATACAAGCAGTTCCCCCATCCCTATGTGCAGGAGCCCCAGTCTGGGGTCAATAAAATGTTTTCTATGAAGGGTCAGAAAGCAATTTAGGATTTGTGGGACATTTAGTCTCTTTTGCAATTATTCAGCTCTGTTGTAATATACAGAAGTTGTAGGTAACACGCAGATGAATGGGCATGGCTACGTTAGGCAACAAGTTGTTGTCTGCCAACTCCTGGATTAAAATATTGAACATCTTTGTGCCTTTTTATTGACCTACTATTAAAGTTGTTACAGAAAAATCCTAAAATTCTTCATTAACACTTCTTGAAGATTCAGTGAGTAAAATGTGCGTTTTGTTATTTCAAGGTAAACAATGACTGGCATTAGACTGGACCACTAGACAAAGCATGGGTCCAAGTTCTGAGATTTGTAGGAGCCAGTCACTAATTACTTCAACTTAAATTTTCTTGTGTATCCTTCCTGTTAATGATAAATTAGATGGTCTAAATTAATGTTGCCAACAAAGGTCTGTCTAGTCAAAGCTATGGTTTTTCCAGCAATCATGTATGGGTGTGAGAGTTGGACTATAAAGAAAGCTGAGCACCAAAGAAATTATGTTCTTGAACTGTGGTGTTGGAGAAGACTCTTGAGAGTCTCTTGGAATACAAGGAAGTGCAACCAGTCCATCCTAAAGGAAATCAGTCCTGAGTGTTCATTGAAAGGATTGATGCTGAAGCTGAAACTCCAATACTTTGGCCACCTGATTTGAAAAACTGATTCATTAGAAAAGACTCTGATGCTGGGAAAGATTGAAGGCAAAAGAAGAAGGGCAGGAACAGAGGATGAGATGCTTAGACAGCATCACCAACTCAACGGACGTGAATTTGAGCAAACTCCAGGAGACAGTGAAAGAAACTGACATGCTGCAGTCTGCTGCTGCTGCGAAGTCACTTCAGTCGTGTCCAGCTCTGTGTGACCCCAGAGATGGCAGCCCACTAGTCTTCCTCATCCCTGGGATTCTCCAGGCAAGAACACTGGAGTGGGTTGCCATTTCCTTCTCCAGTGCATGAAAGTGAAAAATGAAAGTGAAGTCACTCAGTCGGGTCCAACTCTTACCAACCCACCAGGACCCTCCATCCATGGGATTTTCCAGGCAACAGTACTGGAGTCTATGGGATCACAAAAAGTCAGACACTATTTAATGACTGAACAACAAATATTCCATTATGTATATATTACACCTTTATTCATTCATCCCTTGGTGAAGACTTAGTTTGATTCCATATCTTGGTTATACAATACATAGTGTTGCAATGAACATATGGATACATGTACCTTTTTTAACTAGTGTTTTTGGGTTATTCAGATAAAAAATAGAAGTGAAATAGCTAGACCATATGTTAGTTCTAGTTTTAGTTTCTTGAGAAAACTTCCTACTGTGTTTCATAGCACTTGCACCAACTTACAATAGTGCACAAGTGTTCCCTTCTCTCTACATTCTCCCCAACACTTGTTTCTTATCTTTTTGATAACAGCCATTCTGATAGGTATGATCAATTTTGATTTTCAGTTTTGATTTACATTTTCCTAATCATTAGTTTTGTTGAGCACATTTTCATGTGCCTGTTGGTCGCCTGTATCACTTCTCTGGAAAAATTTCTGTTCAGATCATCTGCCCATTTTCAATAGAGCTTCTCTTTTTTGGAGGTTGAGCTATATGACTTATGTGTATGTTTTCAATATCAGTCCCTGATGGTTATATCATTTGCAAACATCTCCCATTCAGTAGGTTGCCTGCTCATTTTATTTATGGATTCCTTTTCCCTGAATGAGCTTTTGCATTTTATGTAATTCCATTGGCTTAGTTTTGCTTGAGGAGACATCCAAAAAAATATTGCTAAGATCCATGCCAAAGAGGTTATTGCTTATGTTTTCTTTTAGGATTTTTATGGTTTCAGAAGCTATTACTGTATGACAGCTGTAACTAAAAAAGCGATATAAGAATATAACACTTAAGTTGGTTTGAATAGAGAATTCCTGGATTTCAAGTTGAAGCATCACCTTATTAAAGACAGAATTTTCAGAGGTTAAAAGTACTTATAAGGATTCAGTAAGAAATTATTTAAGCTCCCATTCTTAGTATAGCATTTCAAACAAGAAACAAACTATATTTGGCCTTTTGACCATAAAAAATGAAAGTGTTAGTCACTCAGTCTTGTCCAGCTCTTTGTGACCCCATGGACTGT
>SJYC01027674.1:0-23340 GCA_006408675.1 Madoqua kirkii | reverse complement strand
ATCTACCTGCAATGCGGGAGACCTGGGTTCGATCCCTGGATTGGGAAGATCCCCTGGAGAAGGGAAAGGCTACCCACTCCAGTATTCTGTACTGGAGAATTCCATGGACTATCCAGTCCATGGGGTCACAAAGAGTCAGACACAACTGAGCGACTTTCACTTTCCACTTCCACTTTTAAAGGATATAAGCCACATACAATATGTCTTATAACCACAAAAGGAGCTAAATTAGAAGTAAATAACAAGAAAATCCCTCAATATTTTGAAACTAAAAAACACATTTATAAATAAGCCATAGGTCAAGAATAAGTCAAAAAGAATTTTTAAAGTAACTTTGAATTAAATAAAAGTTTTTAAATATCAATTTTTAACATACTACTTAAGAGGAAGTTTATAGCACTGAACCCCATTAATTTAAAAAGAACAAAATTATCAAGTTAATGGTCTTAGCCTCTACCTTAAGAAAGTAGGATAACATGGGAAAACTGCAAAGTAATTTGAAGAAAAGAAATGCTAAAAATTTAAGACACAAATGAATTAAACAGAAAATATAAAACAACAAAGAATCAATAAAATGGAATAAAGCAATGAACTATTATTAATAAATACTACACAAATTAATCTCAAAATAATAATGCTAACTAAAAGAAAGTGGGGAACAAAGGACAAGCTTTATGATTCCATTTATATACAATTCTGGAAAATGAAAACAATCCATAGTGACAGAAAGCAGGTCAGTAGCTGCTTGGGAGTGAGAGAAGGGAGAGAAAGGAGAGTGAAAGGGATTACAAAGAGGCCTAAGCAAACCTCATGGTGACAGTTTCAAGGTCATGCACATGTCACAAGGCATCACATGATGACTTCAACATGGGCAGCTATCTCTCAATAAAGCTGTTACCAATACACACAACTACACTGAAAATCAAATGCCAGATGACATGTGTACAAGGTTATTGTACATAAGGAATAAAAGCAATAAATTCAATGCAACCTAAGTGTCTAGAAAAAGGGATTTGTTAAAATATGCTCGCCCAGCCTGTGGACAGAAAACAGGTATTTTTATGCATGACTGTGATGCAATCTCCATGACTGATTATTAAGAATACACACAAACACAGGTAGATACACACATCTCAAAACACAATACAAAGAAATTCAGAACAGTATATATTTTATGTCTCCGCTTTTGGTATTGAAAAAAAGGATTGACATGTATACACTACCGTGTATAAAACAGATAACTAGTGAGAACATACTGTGTAGCTCAGGAAACTCTACTTAATGCTCTGTGGTGACCTACATGGGAAGAAAATTCAAAGGAATGTATATATGTACATGTATAGCTGATTCACTATGCTGTACAGCAGAAACTAACACAACATTATAAAGTAACTCTAATCCAATAACAATTGAATTAACACATTGCTATACCTGGAAATTATACATTATAAAGTAAAAAAGTGACAGCAAGGTAACTGGTGTTTGGAAGACAGGAAAGTGAGAGCAATTTTTTTTCTTATACAGTTGACCCCTGAAGGATATTTCAGTAGTAAATGTTACATCACTACACTATTGGAGGTTAATTAAATTGGTGAATGTGAAACCACAAATAAGGAAGAATCACATATACACAGGGCCCCATAAATTATAAAGCATAATCAAACACACAGAGGGTGAGGGTCCCTAACTCATGCTGTTCAAAGGTCATTTAATCTTTGATCATCTTGATCAAGAAATATGTAAATCTCTTATCTATTTAAGCATAATTTTTAAGAGCCCTAGCAATAAAGTATCATACTATTGAAAAGTTAGTCAAGTTGTAAAATCAGATAGCTTGTACTAACTATGTGACTTGGGCAACTTAAACTTATTTTTCTTAAAAAGGTACCACAAATAATGATAGTATCTTTAAAAGAAAATTGTTAGTTGCTCAGTCATGTTTGACTCTTTGTGACCCCCTGGACTGTAGCCTGGCTCCTCTGTCCATTGGATTCTCCATTTGACAGCAAGGTAACTGGTGTTTGGAAGACAGGAAAGTGAGAGCAATTTTTTTTCTTATACAGTTGACCCCTGAAGGATATTTCAGTAGTAAATGTTACATCACTACACTATTGGAGGTTAATTAAATTGGTGAATGTGAAACCACAAATAAGGAAGAATCACATATACACAGGGCCCCATAAATTATAAAGCATAATCAAACACACAGAGGGTGAGGGTCCCTAACTCATGCTGTTCAAAGGTCATTTAATCTTTGATCATCTTGATCAAGAAATATGTAAATCTCTTATCTATTTAAGCATAATTTTTAAGAGCCCTAGCAATAAAGTATCATACTATTGAAAAGTTAGTCAAGTTGTAAAATCAGATAGCTTGTACTAACTATGTGACTTGGGCAACTTAAACTTATTTTTCTTAAAAAGGTACCACAAATAATGATAGTATCTTTAAAAGAAAATTGTTAGTTGCTCAGTCATGTTTGACTCTTTGTGACCCCCTGGACTGTAGCCTGGCTCCTCTGTCCATTGGATTCTCCATGCAAGAGTACTGGAGTGGGTTGCCATTTCCTTCTCCAGGGGATCTTCTCAACCCAGGGATTGAATCTGCATCTCCTGCATTGCAGACAGATTCTTGACCCTGAGTCACCACAGAAACCCGAATAAATAAGCTCTTGGAACAGTACCTGTCACTATAGTAAACAAGCTATGTTTTTATTAAAATACAGTTGCAGTACAATATTATGTTAGTTTTTGGAGTGCTACATAATGATTTGATAATTGCATAAATTATGCTTGCATCACCAGCATAGTGTAGCAACCATTTATCACCATACAAAGTTATTACAATATTACTGACCATATTCTTTATGCTATGTATTAATCCCCATGACTTATTTAACATATAAATTGAGGTTTCTATTTCTTAGTCCCTTTTACCTGTTTTGCCCCCACTCTCCCTTCCTCCATTTTTTCTGACAACCACCTATTCTTTCTCTACATCTATGAGTCTGATTTCATTTGAGTTTGTTTTGTTTCTTAGATTTCACATATAAATGATTTCATGCAGTCTTTTTCTCTCTCTGGTTTATTTCACTAAGCATAGCACCCTCAAGATACACCCGTATTGTCTCAGATGACAATATTTCATTTATGTTCTTTATGGCTGAATAATATTCCACTGTCTACGTATACCACATCTTCTTTATCCATTCATCTATCTCACTTGCTTCCATTTCTTAGCTGTTGATAACAATGCACCAGTGAACACAGGAGTGCATATATCCTTTGAATTAGTGCTTCATTTTCTTCAGGTTTACATTGAGAGGTGGAAATGCTGAATATTATGGTAGTTTTGTTTTTCATTTTTTGAGGAACCCCCATACTGTTCTTTTTATGATGGTTGTACCAATTTACAACCACATCAGGAGTCCACAAGGATTTCCTTTCCTCCACATTCTCAGCAGTTTTTGTTAATTTTTGCCATTTTGATGATAACCATTCTGGCAGGTGTGAGGTGGTGTCCTCAAATAGGTTTTTTTCTTCATGAAAGAAGATGTTTATGTAATAAAGTTTCTGAGGAAAAAGGCAATACATAGTCTTAATTTGTTAAAGGACATCTGATTTAAAAAGAGAGGCCATTTATCATAATTTTATTCTACTATATAAATAGCTTTACTCTTTAACACTGTTTTTACTTGTTTATTTTGTTAGACTATAATATACTTAAAATATTAGTTTTAGGTGTACAACAGAGTGATTCAGTATTTTTATACATTACAAAAGGATCACCATGAAAAATCTAGCTATCATCTATCACCAAATTTATTAATAATATATTGAAAATATTCCTCTGTTGTACATTCAATCCCTGTGACTTACCTATTTTATAACTGCAAGTATGTACTCCTTAATCTCCCTCAGCTAATTCAGTCACCCCCACACAACCCTCCCCTCTAGCAAACACCAGTTTGTACTCTGCATCTACACATTAGTTTTTGTATTTTCATGTCTGTTCATTTGTTCTATTTTTTAAATTCCATATATAATTGAAACTGTAGGGTATTTTTCTTGCTCTGTCTGCCTTTAGTTAGCATGGTAAATACCCTCTAGTCCATCTACATGATTACAAATGGCAAGACTGTATTCTTTTTATGGCTAAGTAATATTCCATGATGTGTGTGCTTGTGTGTATGTATGCATTACATCTTTATCCATACATCTATCTGTACACATTTAAATTGCTTATCTTGGCTATTGTAAATAATGGTGCAATGAACATAGGTTTGCATGTCTCTTTTTCTAAGTAATGTTTTATTTTCTTCAGAAAAAAATACACATAAATGGAATTTCTGAATCTTATAATAATTCCATTTTTAAGTTTTTGAGAAATCTCCATACTGTTTTCCAAAGTGGCTTCAACAATTTACATTCCCACCAACAGTACACAAGCATTCCCTTTTCTCTACACCCTTGTGTTGAATCTATATATTGCCTAGGATAGTGTAGTCAGTTTAACAATATTAATTCTTTTAATCCATAAGCACAATGTACCTTTCCATGTATTTGTGTCATCTTTAGTTTTTTCATCAGTGTCTTATAGATGTCTGAGTACAGGTCTTTAAACTCTTTGGTTGGGTTTATTCCTAAATATTTTATTCTTTTTAAAACAATTGTATATTGGATAGTCTTCCTTATTTGCCTTTCTGATAGTTTGTTGTCAATTTATAAAAGTGCAACAGATTTCTGTATTAACTGTGTATCCCCCAACTTTACTGAATGTATTATTTTCACAGCTTTTTGATAGTAGCTTTAGGATTTTCTATGTATAATACTCTGTCATATGCAAACAGTGAGGTCTCTCTCCCTTTTCAATTTGAATTCTTTTTATTTTTCTTGTCTGATTCCTGTGACTTTCAATACTATGTTGAATGAAAGTGGCAATGCTTCTAGATTTTCATAATAGAGAATACTGTTGACTGTGAGTTTGTCACATATGATCTATAGTATGTGGATGTATATTCCCTTTATGCTCATTTTGTTGAGAATTTTTTAATCATAAGTATATAATGAATTTTGTCACAATTTATTCTGCATTTATGGAGATAATCAGATGATTTTTATTCTTTATTTTCGAATGTAGTAGATCATGTTGATTAATTTGAAGATATCAAATCCTCATCTCAAAAAACAAATCATCAAATCATATCTATCTTTGGGGTAAATCACAGTTGATCATGTGGTAAAGTCACTCAGTGGTCTCTGACTCTTTGCAGTCCCATGGACTGTAGCTTACCAGGCTCCTCTGTCCATGGGATTTTCCAGGCAAGAGTACTGGAATGGATTGCCATTTCCTTCTCCAGGAGATCTTCCTAATCCAGGGATCATGTGGCATGATCTTTTTAATGTATTGTTAAATTTAGTTTGGTAATATATTTTTGAAGAGTTTTGCATCTGTGTTCATAAGTGAAATTAGCCTGTAATTTTCTTTCATATGGTGTCTTTGTCTGTCTTTGATGTCAAGGTGATGTCAGCCCAGTAACATGACTGAAAATGTTTATTCCTCTTCAAGTTTTTAGAATATTTTGAGAAATATTTGGGCTAACTCTTCTTTAAATATTTGGTAGAATTTACCTGCAAAGCCATCTGGCCTTCGACTGTTGCTTGTTGGGAGTTTTACCATTACTTATTCAATTTCAGCACTGGTATTTAGTCTGTTCATATTTTTATTTATTTCTAATTTATTCTCATGAGAACATACAGTTCTATGAATTTATCTCTAGGTTGTCCATTAAATTGGTGTATATTGTTCAAAGTAACCTCTTATGATCTTTTGCTTTTCTGTGGTGTCAGTTGTAACTTCTCTTTCCTTTCTGATATTGTTGATTTGGACCTTCTCTTTTGTACTTGATGAGATTGGCTAAAGGTTTATCAGTTTATCTTTTCAAACAACCACCTTTTAGTTTCTTTGGTCTTATTAAGGGATTAATTTTTTATTCTTTATTTCATTTATTTCTACTCTGATATTTATTTTCTTCTACTAATAGTGGGTTTTGTTTGTTATTTTTTAAGTTCTTCTAGGTATAAAGTTAGATTGATTGAGATATTCCTTATTTCCTGCAGTAAAATTGAATTTCTGTAAACTTCCCTTTTAGGACTACTTTTGGCATGTCCCACAAATTTTAGAACATTGTACTTTGTTATGATTTGTCTTGAGATATTTTTAAATTTTGTCCTTGATTTCTTCAGTGATCCTTTGGTCATTTAATAGCATATCGTTTAGCCTCCACATATTTATGTTTTTTGAGCTTTTTTGCTTGTAATTGATTTCCAGTTTACAGTGTTGTGGTCATAAAAGATGCTTGATATAATTTCCATCTTATTTTTTTTTTCTCCTCTCTGCCCACATTTAAAGTTTTTGACATAGTTTACATATTTTTGTTTTGTGTATCCCTTAACTACTTATTGTGGATATAGAGAATTTTACTATTTTTTCTTCTAACCTTCCTAGTAGCTTTATTAGTGATTGGTCTACTATCTTTATTGTATGTTTGCCTGTACCAAGGAGATGTTTCCTTGTATAATTTTCTTATTTCTACTTGTAGTCTTTTCCATTTAGAGAGATTTCTTTAACATTTTTTTGTAAAACATTTTATTGGTGCTGAACTCTTTTAGCTTTTGCTTATCTGTACAACTTTTTAACTCCCTTTCAAATCTGAAAAAATAGCCTTACCAGGTAGAATATCACTGTTTGAAGATGCTTCTTATTTCATCACTTTGAATATATCATGTCATTCCCTTCTGGCCTCAAAGATTTTGCAGAAAAGTTAGCTGATGGTCTTACGGGTGGTTTCTTGAACACAATTATTTAGCTTTCTCTGCCACTGTTAAGGCTCTTTACCTTGAACTTTTGCCATTATAATTATAAGGTGTCTTGGTGTGAACCTCTTTGAGCTGATCTTGTTTGGGACTCTCTATGGTACCTGGACCTGGATATCTGTTTCCTTTCCCAGGTTAGGGGAGTTTTCAGCTATTATTCAAATAAGATGGGTTTTTTTTTCCCCCTTCTGGGATCCTGTATTGTGAATGTTAGCATCCTTGATGTTATCCCAGAGATCTCAAACTATCCTCATTTCTTTATTTTTCTTTCTATTCAGCTTGGTTAATTTCCACATCTCAGTCTTCCAGGTAGCTGTATCCTCTAATCTACTGTTGATTTCCTTTCTGTGTATTAATTTCAGTTATTATTCCTCAGCCTTATTTCATTCTTTGTATTTACTAATTCTTTGTTAAAATTCTCACTTTGTTCATCCATTCATCTCTCAAAATTATTGAACATCTTTATAATATTTACCTTGAACTGTTTATTTGGTAGATTGCTTATCTCTTCTTTATTCAGTTCTCTTTCTGAGATTTTTGAATTGCTCCTTTGTTTGTAACATATTCCTTTGCCTTCTCAGTTTTTCTAATTCTCTGTGTTTATTTCTATGAATTAGGTAGGTTGGTTATGTTTCTTAATCTTGGCAAAGTTATAAGATGTAGAGGACATCCTTTGGGGTCCAGCAGTGAATTCCCCTCGGTCTCCAAGGTATATACTCTAGGACTGTCCCCTATGCAAGCTTCATAGCCCTTCCACTGTGGAGGGGCTAACTACTGCAGACACACTGGTAGGTGAGCCTAGCTTCTGGCCTAGTTGGCGGCCATGCTCTGCCTCATTCAATGACTGCTGGCCCACTGAGGGTGGAACCAGGTACCAGTACGGCTGGCTGCATGGCTGATAGGATCCTGGGGCTGGTGGCAGCCCACTGGTGGACCGGGCCAGGTTTCAGGGTGGCTTGCTGTAGGTCCCAGACAATGTATTTTAGATATTATTATTCTTTTAAATTCAGTGAAACATGAATGGTTATTGAAGAGGGCTACTTGATTTGGTTAACATTTATAAGTTGCAAATGTCTGCAAATATTTCAGATTGATTAAATTTATTCTCATTTTTCACATTGACTGACTTGATAACTCTACAAAACTCAGTATTTATAGAAGCACATCCATTATTTCAAATAGATGCCTCAAAAGTAGTTGAAGGCTCTTGGAAACTATCAACTTCATTATTCTGAAGAACCATACAATGTGTTATCATTATTGATCTTACAATCTATTAATGTTAACTTCAGCCCAACCGGAGTATTCAAACCTCTGAAGTGTGAAGTATGAACAAGATAACATAGATATTCATATAAAAATATATAGGTAATTATATATGTATATAATATATTGTACACACACATACACACACAGAGAATCAAGCTTGAGTGCTACTTCATAACATTCAACCTCTATTTATCTTCCTTTCTCTTTCCCAATATGTAGCATATATGCAAGAATTCAAATCTTTGTTACCCTTTCTAAGAAGAGTGAACTGACCTCATTTCTTGTTTGCAAAAAGCATACCAATCAAACAAACAACAAACAAACAAACAAACAAACAAACAAACTGAGGGGCCTGGAGAGTAGACCAGTATTATAAAGCAAATGACTGGAAGAGGTGGAACAAGATCCCAGGTTTCCTGACACCATTTTTATTTTTTTTAAGCCCATATTGTCTTCTCTTTCTTTGTCTTAACCCTGAATAGGCCAAGTGAAATCACTGAATCGCAGAATCTCAGAAAAGCCTGAGTTCTTGCACTTTCCATTTCTGAAGAAGTACCTTTGATATATTTCCTAGCTGATTAGTGATGTACTTATCTTTCTAACCTTTTAAAGAAGAAGTTTATGACAAGAAAAGAATAAAGGGAAGGAAGAAGAGGACAGATTCAAACCAACATCACATCTATCACCTATTGCTCTATTACATTGTATATTATTTTCTGTCCATTAAAATATATTACAATGTAATCATCATTGCTAAATTACCAATGAAAGAAGCTTATACATCAAGTTTGGGAATCTGGATCATTAATTGGTTACTTTATTTTTGATTCCTGCATTGCATATTACAAGGATTAACTGTGAAGACATGTGGATAATTGTCACCTTCTCAAAAGACATTGGCTGAGACATGGATGGATCTAGAGAGTGTCATACTGAGTGAAATAAGTCAGAGAAGGAGAAAATTAATATGGCATCCGTTACATGTGGAATTTTAAAAGAAATTATATAAATGAACTTACTAACAAAACAGAAAAAGACTCACAGACATAAAATGAACTTATGGTTATCAGGGGGAAAGGATAGTTAGGGAATCTGGGAAGGTTATGTACAGGCTGCTATATTTTAAATGGATAACAAACAAGGGCCTGTTGTATAGCACAGGGAACTCTGCTCAATGTTATGTGCCAGCCTTGATGGAAAGGGGGCTTGGGGAAGATTGTATACATGTATATGTAAGACCAAGTCCCTTGGCTCTTCACCTAAACTACCACAGCATTGTTAATTGGCTATATCCCAATACAAAACAAAATGTTTTGTACCAAAAAAAAAGACATTGGCTGAAAGGCTGTCACTCTTTATACTCACAACATCCCCAAACCAAGGGTAAATGGGGTGTTCTCTGACAACAGTGTGAACACTGATATGCCCTTGACTTAGCACAATGTTTTTATAAGCAGAGATTCTTGGATTCTACACTTTCTCTAGAATAAAAGAGTTGACCCTTATCCGTATTGAGTTTTTTAAGTCTCAGAGACTTGCAAACTACTTTGCATGCATTGTTTCATTTAATTCTCAAAACAATGCTCTGAGGTAGACATTGTTTTCATGTCTGTGTAGTGGATGAAATTATTAGGCACGGAGCAGTATATTGCCTTTCCCCAGGTCACACTGGAGAAGGAAATGGCAACCCACTCCAGTGTTCTTGCCTGGAGAATCTCAGGGATGGGGGAGCCTGGTGGGCTGCTGTCTATGGGGTTGCACAGAGTCAGACACGACTGAAGTGACTTAGCAGTAGCAGCAGGTCACAGAGCTAGTATGTGGCAAATTCCATGATTTATGCTGAAGTGTTCTGATAAATGGCAACCCACTCCAGTATTCTTGCCTGGGAAATCCCATGGACAGGGGAGCCTGGCAGGCTATAGTCCATGGGGTCGCAAAGAATTGGACACAATTAAGCAACTAACACACCCACACATATTCTGATTTTCTAGTACTCTGTTCTTCTTGTCTAGGATTAGATATTAGTGTGCTTTTCCTAAACAATGATTATTTATACCTAATAGACACATACATGCTAGGATCTGTGAGATCTACCAGGACCTCATTTTAACCCATGGATGAGACAAAGATTGCTTACCTACAGTTTTAACTTAAGATCTCTGCATTAGTTATTTATTTGCTTCACTTCCTGGATTTCCCTTTTTTGTTGTTGTTGTCCACCTCTCATTCCTGTTTTCTTACTATACCTTATGTGTTTCCTGCACACTCCCTTATACCCCTTCTGTAGTAAATAAATAAATAAATAAATATACACAAACATATTCATCTCAGAAAGAGGATGGTGGATAGTGACTTATGAGTCATAAACTTGCAATTAGCAAGTAATTACTTCATTATCTTCTCTTCATTTCCTTTCATTAAAACTTCATTATCTCTATATATATCTGCAAAATTATCACCAATTTATCATAAATTAAGGATTTAAATCCCTGAATTTTGAATAAAGTCTTTAAAGCAATATAAATAAATAAATTTGTCACTTGGTAAAGCCAATGAAGTAGCCACAATCAACCCTGAAAAAGCAAGTGTCTGCAGAAAATTCTTGACAAATATATCATGTGTACTACAACTTAAAAGTAAAGAACTGGCTCACCAAAACTTCATATGAATAGTTTAGAATTGTTAAATTTATCTTCAAGTTCCAGATTCAAACAACCTTCCTCATCTTTTTTCTTAACTTAAAATGGATCTCCATCTCACATGCAAAGTACTACATATATGGTCTTTACTATGTTGAGGTAGGTTCCTTCTAGGTCCATTTTTTGAAGAGTTTTAATCATAAATATGTGCTGAATTTTTTAAAGGCTTTTTCTGCATCTATTGAAATTATTATATGGTTTTTACCATTCAATTTATTAATATGGTGTATCACATTGATTGATTTGTATATACTGAAGAATCCTTGCATCTCTGGAATAAACCTAACTTGAGCTTTCTGATGTGTTGCTGAATTATGTTTGCTAAAATTCTGTTCAAGATTTTTGCATCTATTTTTATCACTGATATTGGCTGGTAGTCTTCTTTTTTGTGTTGTCTTTGTCTGGTTTTGGTGTCAGGATGATGGTGGCCTTGTAAGAATGAGTTTGGAAGTGTTTCTTCCTCTGAAATTTTTTGAAAGAGTTTTAGGTTAGCCATTAGCTCTTCTCTGAGCATTGGACAGAGTTCTCCTGTGAAGCCATCTGGTCTTGGGCTTCTGTTGTTTGGGGGGTTTTTGATCACAGCTTCAATTTCAGTGCTTGCAACTGGGTTGTTCATGATTTCTATTTCTTCCTGGTTCAGTCTTGGAAGACCAAACTTGTCTAAGAACCTGTCCATTTCTTTCAGGTTATCCATTTTATTGCCATATAGTTGTTCATAAGCTTCCCTGGTGGCTCAGAGGTTAAAGCGTCTGCCTCCAATGCCGGAGACCCAGGTTCAATCCCTGGGTTGAGAAGATCTCCTGGAGAAGGAAATGGTAACCCACTCCAGTATTCTTGCCTGGAGAATCCCATGGACAGAAGAGCCTGGCAGGCTACAGTCCACGGGGTCGCAAAGAGTCGGACATGACTGAGCGACTTCTTCACTTCAATAGTCTCTTATAATCCTTTGTATTTCTGCATTGTCTGTTATAACCTCTCCTTTTCCATTTCTAATTTTGTTGATTTGATTCTTCTCTCTTTTTTTCTTGATGAGTCTGGCTAAATGTTTGTCAATTTTGTTTATCTTCTCAAAGAACCAGATTTAAGTTTTATTAATCTTTACTATTTTTCTTTCACTTCCTCTTCAGTTATTTCTGCTCAGATCTTTTTTATTTCTTTCCTTCTACTAATTTTGGTGTATTTTGTTCTTCCTTTTCCAGTTGTTTTAGGAGTAATTAGGTTATCCATTTGATGTTTTTTTCCGGTTTCTTGAGGTAGGATTTTATTGCTATAAACTTCCCTCTTAGGACTGCTTATGCTGCATCCCATAGGTTTTGAGTTGCCATTTTCTCATTGTCATTTGTTTCTAGAAATTTTTTAAATTTCCTTTTGATTTCTTCAGTAACCTGTTGGTTATTTAGAAACATGTTTTTAATCTCCTTGTGTCTGTGTTTCTTACAGTTTTGTTTTTTTCCCCTTGTAATTAATATCTAGTTTCATAGCATTGTGGGCAGAGAAGATGCTTGATATGATTTCAACTTTCTCAAATTTACTGAAGTTTGATTTGTGACCCAAGATGTGACCTATCCTGAAGAATGTTCCACGTGCCCTTGAGAAGGTGTATTCTTCTGCATTTGGATGGAATGTCCTGAAGATATCAATGAGATCCATCTCATCTAATGTATCATTTAAGACTTGTGTTTCCTTATTAATTTTCTGCTTTGATGATCTGTCCATTAGTGTGAGTGGGAAGTTAAAGTCTCCTACTATCATTGCGTTACTATCAATTTCTCCTTTTATGTCTGTTAGTGTTTGTCTTATGTATTGAGGTGCTTCTGTGTTGGGTGCATAGATATTTACAATTGTTGTATCTTCCTCCTGGATTGATCCCTTCATCGTTATGTAGTATCCTTCCTTACCTCCTGTAATCTTCATTTTAAGGTCTATTTTGTCTGATATGTGGATTGCTAATCCAGCTTTCTTTTACTTCCCACATGCATGGAATATATATTTCCACCCTCCTACTTGCAGTCTATATGTGTCTTGAGATCTGAAGTGGGTTTCTTGTAGACAGTATATATTTGGATGTTGTATCCATTCAGCCAGTCTTTGTCTTTTGATTGGGGCATTCAACTCATTTACATTTAAGGTAATTATTGTAAGTATGATCCCATTGGCATTTACTTTGTTGTTTTGGGTTTGAATTATAAACCTTTTCTGTGTTTCCTGTCTAGAAAAGTTCCTTTAAGATTTGTTGAAGAGCTGGTTTGGTGGTGCTGAATTCTCTCAGCTTTTGCTTGTCTGTAAAGCTTTTGATTTCTCCCTCATATGTGAATGAGATCCTTGCTGGGTACAGTAATCTGGGTTGTAGGTTTTTCTCTTTCATCACTTTAAGTATGTCCTGCCATTCCCTTCTGGTCTGAAGAGTTTCTATTGAAAGCTAAGATGTTATCAGCTGTTATCCTTATGGGAATCCCTTTGTGTGTTATTTGTTGTTTTTCCCTTGCTGCTTTTAATATTTGCTCTTTGTGTTTGATCTTCGTTAATCTGATTAATATGTGTCTTGGGGTGTTTTGCCTTGGGTTTATTCTGTTTGGGACTCTCTGGGTTTCTTGGACATAGGTGGCTATTTCCTTCCTAATTTTAGGGAATTTTCCAACTATTATCTCCTCAAGTATTTTCTCATGGCCTTTCTTTTTGTCTTCTTCTTCTGGAACTGTGCCATACAACCCAGTAATCCCACTGCTGGGCATACACACTGAGGAAACCAGAATTGAAAGAGATGTGTACCCCAAAGTTCATCACAGTACTGTTTACAATAGCTAGGACATGGAAGAAACCTAGATGTCCACTGGCAGATGAATGGATAAGAAAGCTGTGGTACATATACACAATGGAATATTACTCTGCTATTAAAAAGAATGCATTTGAATCAGTTCTAATGAGGTGGATGAAACTAGAGCCTATTATACAGAGTGAAGTAAGTCAGAAAGAAAAAGACCAATACAGTATATAAACACATATATATGGAATTTAGAAAGATGGTAACGATGACCCTATATGTGAGACAGCTAAAGAGACACAGATGTAAAGAACAGACTTTTGGACTCTGTAGGAGAAGGCGAGGGTGGGATGATTTAAGAAAATATTATTGAAACATATATATTACGACATGTGAAATAGATCGCCAGTCCAGGTTTGATTCACGAGACAGGGTGTTCAGTGTGGGTGCACTGGGATGACCCTGAGGGATGGGATGGGTAGGAAGGTGGGAGGGAGGTTCAGGATGGGGGACACATGACATGTACACCCATGGCTGATAAATGTCAGTGTATGGCAAAAACCACTACAATATTGTAATTAGCCTCCAATTAAAATAAATAAATTTTTAAAAAAAGGCTGAACGCCGAAGAATTTTATGCTTTTAAACTGTGGTGCTAGAGAAGACTCTTGAGAGTCTCTTCGACATCAAGGAGATCAAACCTGTCAATCCTAAAGGAAATCAACCTTGAATATTCATTGGAAGGACTGATGCTGAAACTGAAACTCCAATACTTTGGAATTAGAAGAGCTGACTCACTGTAAAAGACACCAATGCTAGGAAAGATTGAGGGCAGAAGAAGTGGATGACAGAAGATGAGATGATTGGATGACATCACTGACTCAATGGACATGAGTTGGAGCAAACTCTGGGAGACAGTGAAGCACAGGGAAGCCTGGAAGCTGCAGTCCATCGAGTAGCAATTTTCAGACATATCCTGGGGACTGAATGATGACAAAGCTGCTTACACTATGATCCTGCACATGTCACTTGGCCCATTTTATCTGCATAAGATGAAATAACTTCTAAATCTTTGGCAGTAAATATTTGGGGCTTATTCTCTTGGTCTAAACAATAACAGCAGCAATAAAATTCATCAAGTCCTTTAGTAATAGATTCTTTGCTGTGTGAAACTATTGGCTAATTATGTTTTCCCTGATTTCACTGAATCTAGACTTCTTAGTACATTCTACGTTTTTCTGCTTTTGTCAGTTTTCATGGGAGTGTCTGAGTGACTCTGCTAATGACTTTTATGAATTCTCTCTCCATTTCTTTGTCCTACTTTTTTTTTTCTTCTATATGTGGGTGGGAGGGGTTATGCCTTTAAAAGTTTCATTTTCTCCTCAGGTGACTTTTGTAGAAGACATTTTCACTTAATAAGGAATGGAAAGGAAATCAAGAATGTGAATATGTTTAAACAAGATGTGGTTATATCGGGAAGGAATCTGAGACAGATGGTTGTGTACAACTGGAGTGCTTCGGCTAGGTTGGCTTGTGCATTTGTTATAGTAGGTCATTTATTCAGAAAGTGATACAATTCTGTGAGCCGTCATATTGAAGATCCAGAGAGCAAAAATTACCTGTAATTAAGAGACTCCAGGACAAAAATCTCTGAACTCTACTGCTGGAATTAATACATAACTACTTATAGTCCCGTTTGATATGCTAGGCTGTTTAACAAGGGATCTCACCCCTGTTCACTTCTCTCTTCCCACTCCACAACTAACAAAACTTATTTTAAGACATGTCAGAACATCAAATTCATTAAATCACATCTGAAGCATGAAAATAAGCTTAACTTCTAAGAGTGAATACAGGTAATTTTAAAAATAGCACATTTTCCCATACATGTATTTAACTCGTTGCTTGTCTATAAATATAAGGCTGAGAAAATTCAGGACTTCCCATATCCAATCAAAATCACCAAAGGTTCTGAGCAGAAGCAAGATTTAAATATAATTCTAGCTAAGAAAGCAAAATCTAACACTTTGTATAACTGAGTTCTTATAGACTACTAACAAAGAAAACATAGACCGTATGAAGATTAGAAGTTCAAGTGGTTCAGAAGAAGAATATATCAATATTTATTTAGCCTATCTAAAAAACAGTGGAACTGGAAACAAGAATATTCTGATCCTTAAATGTCTAAGGTCTCCTCTGAGACAGAAAAATATCCTTTTTATTTAATTTTTTTTATGAGTCATGGAAAGAGCCCCTTGAACTGCTCTGATTTTCTGTTCAGTAAGCCATCTACTGATCAGTGAACCTTTACTCTAGGAATGCCTTGCAAACTTCCCACCATTGCCACCTAATTGGTTTCTCATTAGGATCACTGGAGATAGTAGAGAAAATGCCCTTCTCATAGCACCTGGCACTCACTGCTATAATTAGGAATCCCTTAATCCAGAGTTTGTAGGTTAACCTGGCAGCAAGACCATTTTACCCCATATAAGGTAAAAGATGGCACAATTGAGATCTCAGCTTGACTTATTCAATACAATTCTGTCCTGTTGATAGCTTACAGTGAATGGTGTCAGATTTGTTATTGCTGAAGGAAATTTAGCTTTGGGACCAGGGACTAAGCTTGATCACTCAAGAGCTTTTGGGTAGCAAAGTTTATAAAGTATGAAAAGAGTCAGAGAAAGCTTCTGACATAAACATCTGAAGAGGGACAGAGAAGGCCCCCTACTAGTTAGTCTTATCAAGACCTTATATCCTTTTACCAGACCCATCCCCACAACATACATCTTAAATTAATAAGATTAGAATGAACTGTAGAAAGATATTACCAGACTCACTCCCACAATATGCATCTTAAAATAACAAGATGAGTCAGACGGTTCTAATCTTAAGGAGAAACATGTTCTCGAGCAAGATATGTTGTTATATTGACTAAGACAAAGCAATGCAGAAAAAAAGTTTGTCCTTTTCTCCTCCTTGAGAGCCGCAAATCCCTTTCTTCTCCACAAGGTCCCTGGAACTCCTTATCAACCTACCTAAGGAATAGTTCTTTCAGTATGAAGTTAAAAAAAAAAAAAAGTTGGAAGATCTTTACTCCTTTCTGTCTACAATTAGGTCTGAAGGCAATGGCACCCCACTCCAATACTCTTGCCTGGAAGATCCCATGGATGGAGGAGCATGGTAGGCTGCAGTTCATGGGGTCGCTAAGTCGGAAACACCTGAGTGACTCTCTTTCACTTTTCACTTTCATGCATTGGAGAAGGAAATGGCAACCCACTCCAGTGTTCTTGCCTGGAGGATCCTAGGGACGAGGGAGCCTGGTGGGCTGCCGTCTATAGGGTCGCACAGTCGGACACGACTGAAGCGACTTGCAATAGGTCTGAAGGTAGAGGCTACACATACAACTTCCATCTTAATTCTTTGCCATGACAGAACAATGCCACTTTGGGGACCAAGATTACATGAACCAAATATTCCTATTGTTCAGGGCTTATGCAGCTGTCATCCCCCTCTCCCTACTTTCTCCTTACTTAAGGATCTCTGACTCGCTCACGGAAGCAGCAGTCAGTCCTTTGAAAGTGAAGTGGCTCAGTCCTATCCAACTCTTTCCCACTCCATGGACTGTAGCCTACCAGGCTTCTCCGTCCATGGGATTTTCCAGGCAAGAATACTGGAGTGGGTTACCATTTCCTTCTCCAGAAGATCTTTCCGACCCAGGCGTTGAACCCCAGTCTCCCACATTGTAGGCAGACACTTTACCGTCTGAGCCACCAGGGAAGTCAGTCCTTTAGACTGAGGGAAAGTATGTCCCTTCACTGGTTCCAGTAAATAAAACAAGATTAGTCAAAGCCAATCATGATACCAGTACTCCTCTTTTCCATGTATTTTCTCAATCTCTTTTGATAGTATGTGTAACCATGGAGCTCAGATTCCAGGTAAAATGACATGACAAGAACTTCCTTGTTCTATTGGGGAATTTTGAGGAGAGATTATTTCTGCCAATAAACAGCTATAACTTTTAGAAAGAAAACTCTTTTTTCCTAGATCTTTCTTTCTAGCTTAAAATATTGGGATGGATAAGTGATGCCTGGAGCTGTGGTAACTATCTTGCAACACTGAGGCAATAAAGCAAAAGAATAAAAACTCAACACTTTGAGTATTGTAGAGCAGAACCATGGAAATCCTGCATTCTTGACATTGTTGTATCTCTGAAATAAATCTGAATATACATGAGCAATGTATATTCAGCATTATTCTAGGAGTCACATGTCTTTGGGATGCTGCTCTTCTTTGTCTATGAATGTAATTTATATTATTTGAAAGAAAGTGAAACAAATTTAGATAGTCAGAGAATGGAAGGCCTGTCAGAGAATTTCATATACCTTTATCAAATGTGTTGTCCAAACATTTGACATGAGCAAATTCAGGAAGACAGTGAAGGACAGGGAAGCCTGGTGTGCTGCAGTTCATATGGTTGCAAAGTCTCAGACATGAGTTAGCAGCTGAAAAACAACAACACTTTTTTTTTAACTATATTAAATATTCTTAAAATGAAGATATTTGCAGGTTTCTGGTTATTTGCAGCCAAAGTAATCCTAATACACTCAACTTCAAGCAGAGAACAGGAAGAAATGCAGATGACAGTCAAATATTTGGACATCATATTTGATAAAGGTATATGGAATTCTCTGACAGGCCTTCCATTCTCTGACTATATAAATTTGTTTCACTTTCTTTCAAATAATATAAATTACATTCATAGACAAAGAAGAGCAGCCTCCCAAAGACTTGTGACTCCTAGAATAAAGATGTTTTATGGGCTTCCCATGTTGCACTAGTGGTAAGGCACCTGCATGCCAACAAGGAGACATAAGAGATGCAGGTTTGATCCTTGGGTCTAGAAGATCCCCTGGAGGAGGAAACGGCAACCCACTTCAGTATTCTTGCCTGGAAAATCTCACCAACAGAGGTACCTCGCAGGTTACAGTCCATAGGATTGCAAAGAGCTGGACACGACTGTAACAACTTAATATACATGTATGCATGCACGCACGCGTGCGCACACACACACATACACACACACACACACACACACACACGCACATACACACTTTGAACTTATTGTAAATGGTAGTCTCTGTGGACACAGTTTCATTAACACAAAGCTCTAACTCTGGCTATAATAAACAGACATTTTAATCTTAGGTTTCAAAATCTAAGCTTCTGTTCTGCCATATAAACTCAGCATAGGAGAGAATGGCAACTCCACTGGTCCTCCTTTTCAAATCCAACACCTGCATCTAAAAAATAATTCATAAGGAATATGGTACTGGTTAGAAATGTAGACTAGACTTATTTTCAAAGTGAATGTTTGTATTTTTAGCTAGCCAAATAATGTATCAATGCTTTCACATAGTTAAAAATTCAAGTAACACAAATAAAGTCAAAGTGTCAGTTGGTATTCTTACCAGAGGTGACCTCCACTGTATGTGATTCTTTCAGAACTTTCCTACTTATGTGTTTACAAAAGGTTTATCTAAATAAATAGTAATGTTATATATTCATATATATGTATGTATGCATATATATGTATACATATAATACTTTTGTGTGTTTCCTATTTACATAAAATATTTGTATTATGTGCATCATTTTTTTTCCACCCTATATGTCTCTTCTTTAACCCAGATATCCTGCATTGCAGGCAGATTCTTTACCACCTGAGCCACTGCACATAAAAAGAAATAAATCTCAGCCAGGTTTAAAACCTGAAGGTAATATTTATAACAAGACAGTGAGACTGCACCTGTATCAATAGGCATCACTCACAAATACCCAGCACAAAGGTGACCTGGCTTAAGACTTAGAGCAATGCCTTCACCTGAAATTCTAGGAAATCCACATTAGAACCTCTAATACAATTACATGAGACTCTGATTATGTGCAAATCTAATAATCCCATTTTATGGATACCTGAGGCCTAATGTATTATGCCCTTGCTCCAAAAACATGATTAGCAGCATAATACTTTATGCTCACATTTTTGTGAACATAAGCTAGTTTTGACAGAGGAGAGGTCACACATTCCACTGAGAAAATGAATCCTATAATAAAATCATTTTGTTAAAAGAAATTTCTAGAGCCAAGAAATAAAATACTAATTGAATTTTTTTAATGAAAGGAAAGAGTTGGCTTCATGCCATATCACATGACTGTAAGTTTTGTACAATGCAATTTATTTAATTATTGGCACTAGTTTTCACAGAATATGGTCAACAGAGAGTGGATATATTGCTGGAACATGGAAACTAGAATAGGTTAAAAATGTTGTGACAGGTTTTTGGTTAATGACTTCATATCCTGTAAAAGGCATTAATTTTCTTCAAGAGAGTGCTTATGGTTTGCCTTTTATGTACCACTATGTCTAATTTGTTTTATGCTCTAGCAGTGGAAATTATTTTCTTCCTTCCAATTTATATGGCAAACACAAATAAATACTCAAGTTTAAAAAAAATTGTTGGTTTAATTTGACCATTCTCTGCTTCACCATAAAAAGTACATACTTTATTTTGAACTAAGTGGGTAGAAATAATAACTGGTCTTCAAATCATTGAAATTCATTAAACTTACAAAAAAAATTACTTTTGGAAAATAGTTATCATTCTCATTCCAGGAAGACTTAAAAGGGTCAATGTACCTAGGAGAAGCTGAAACAATAGTAATATTTTAAATCTAGCACCTAGATGGGACCTTGTTTCAGTTAATTATTTCTCATAAGAAAGAGGCAGGAAACCTGGATTACTAGGAAAACTTAGCCAGTCATGTCTAATAAAATTAGGTCTGAACAATTCTTTTTCATATATTAAAACAATTATGTATACATTTATTCATTTTTGCAAACTAAGCAGGTTCAGATTCATTATTGTTAGAAGCTGAAGGAATTTTGGGTGTCAGAAGTTTGAAGAGTTTTACATTTTTGCTACAAGTTTCCTTTTTTACCTCATGAATGAGTAAAACTTTGGTAAAACATAAAATTAATATCTTCATTTTTAAAATGAGTTCCAGAAAAACACCTACTTCTGCTTTACTGACTATGTCAAAGCCTTTGACTGTGTGGATCACAATAAACTGTGGAAAATTCTTAACAAGATGGGAATACCAGACCATTTTACCTGCCTCCTGAGAAATCTGTATTCAGGTCAGGAAGCAACAGTTAGAACTGGACATGGAACAACAGACTGGTTCCAAAAAGGTAAAGGAGAACATCAAGGCTATATATTGTCACCCTGTTTATTTAAATTATATACAGAGTACATCATGGGAAATGTCAGGCTGGATGATTCACAAGCTGGAATCAAGATTTGCTGGGAGAAATATCAATAACCTCAGATATGCAGATGACAGCACCCTTATGTCAAAAAGCAAAGAGGAACTAAAGAGCCTCTTGATGAAAGTGAAAGTGGAGAGTGGAAAAGTTGGCTTAAAACTCAACATTCAGAAAACTAAGATCATGGCATCCAGTCCTATCACTTCATGGCAAATAGATGGGGAAACAATAGAAACAGTGACAGACTTTATTTTGGGGGGCTCAAAATCACTGCAGATGGTGACTGCAGCCATGAAATTAAAACACACTTTCTCCTTGGAAGAAAATGTATACCAATCTAGACAGCATATTAAAAAGCAGAGACATTACTTTGCCAACAAATGTCCATCTCGTCAATGCTATGGTTTTGCAGTAGTGGTGCATGGATGTGAGTTGGACTGTGAAGAAAGCTGAGCACTGAAGAATTGATGCTTTTCAACTGTGGTGTTGGAGAAGACTCTTGAGAGCCCCTTGGACTACAAGATCAAACCAGTCAGTCCTAAAAGAAATCAGTCCTGAGTGCTCAATGGAAGGACTGATACTGAAGCTGAAACTCTAATACTTGGGCATCACATCATCTGATGTGAAGAACTCACTCATTGGAAAAGACACTGATGCTGGGCAAGATTGAAGGCAGGAGAAAGGGATGACAGAGGATGAGATAGTTGGATGGCATCACTGATTCAATGAACATGAGTCTGAGCAAGCTCCAGGAGTTGGTAATGGACAGGGTAGCCTGGCATGCTGCAGTCCTTGAGGCTGCAAAGAGTCGGACACAACTGAACAATTGTACTGAACTGACAAATTCAGCTACAGTGAACCTTCACGTTAGGAGTCTTTGTATGGACATATTCTTTCATTTCTCTTGGACAGAAACTAAGAATGAAATCTGGGTCATATGATTGTTGTTGCTGTTGTTGTTTAGTCTTTCATTCATGTCCAACTCTGCAACCCCATGGACTGCAGCATGCCAGGCTTCCATGTCCTTTACCATCTCCCAGAGCATCCTCCATGTCCATTGAGTTGGCAATGACATCCAACCATGTCGTCCTCTATCATTCCCTTCTTCTGCCTTCAATCTTGCTCACCATCAAAGTTTTAGTATGTTTAACTTTCTAAGAAACTGCCAAACTATGCTTCAAAGGGGTTGTACTATTTTATATTTTATATTCCCACAAGCAGAACAGGAAACCTCTGATATATGTTTAAGATTAGGTATTTTTATATTAAAAAAACTATTGATCACTTGCAGTTAACTTAAATGTTGTTTCCAAAAAATATCACTTAAAATTCAACTTTTACTTGTTTACTTTTGTTGTTGTTTATTCTCTAAGTGTGTCCAACTCTTTGCAGTCCCATGGACTGCAGCACCCCAGGCTCCTCTATCCTTCACTGTTTCCTGGAGTTTGCTCACATTCGTGTACACTGAGTCAGTGAAGCTATCAAACCATTTCATCCTCTGCTGCCTCCTTCTCATTTTGTCTTAAGGAAGGATAAATGCACAGTGGTTGCTACGCATAGTTTGATATTTAAACTCATGAGTTTTTGTGACTTCCTTCCAGACTCCCTGCTTTTGGGAATATCTGAGAAATTAGATGATCTCCTTATGACTGTTTTGATGTGACCTTTCCCTTATGCCATGTACACCTAAGAGAGTAGGATATCAGTAGAAATCCAGACTCTGGAGTTCAACAAACCTCACTCCAAGTAGGGAAATTAAATACAAGTTGGGTACAGCAAATGCAAGAGAAATTAGTGTCATCCTATTTAGAATTTTATGATTCAAGAGTCTGAAGGAAATGTACACTGTTTATTCCAATCACTCATGGCTTATCATTATTACTATTTATTTTTTGCTAGATTTTTAAAATTTAGTTATAATTAAAAAGTATTTTTAAAGTCTGTATCAAGATGATTGGATGCATGGTATGTATGCATTGTGAAACAATTCCCTCCCATTAAGTGAATAAACACATCTAGCCCCTCACGTATGTATTATTTTTTAGAGACAACATTTAACCTCTGCTCCTCTTTCATTTATAGAAAACAGCATTATTGACTGTAGTCATGTCACCACATTATATGGTAGATTCTCACAACTTCTTCATATTATAACTGAACGTTTTTACTCTTTTACAAACTGCTACCTATTTTCCCCACCATGAAGCCCTTGGCAATGACTTACTACTGTGGTTTTATTGGTTCACCTTTTTTTTTTAAGGTTCACCTGTGTGTGATACCATATTCATTTCACTTCATTTGATGTTTTAAACCATGGAGGTAATTCTTGCTTATTTAGGCAAGGCAAATAATTCAAAGTATAAACTTAATAATCTGCATAAGTCCACACTTCCTTATGAAATCAATACT
>SJYC01027672.1:0-10457 GCA_006408675.1 Madoqua kirkii | reverse complement strand
TGTAATAATTAATCATTATATAGATACATATTTAATATACATAAAATAAATATTAAATTATACATAGTTGAAATCCATAAAAGAAGACAACCAAGAAATAGGGCAAAAGATAATGATACTTCTCCAAAGAATATGTATGAATGGCTAATACACACATAAAAAGATGTTCAATATTCTTATTCATTACAGAAATGGAAATTACATTCAAAATGAGATACTACTACATCCTATCCACTAGAATGGGTGAAAAAACAAAGAGACAAATAAAGACCTCCAAGGGATCAAGGGTGTTAGGTTACAGGGAAATTCTCATTCTGCCAGAGGGAATGTCAGATAGTACAAAAACTTTGGAAAGCATTTAGGTATTTTCTTAAAAAGTTAAACAAACATATCATATGACCTCACTCCATTCCTAGATATTTATTCCTAAGGGAAAATAAAAAAGCATATAGTCACCAAAAGTCTTGCATGTGAATATCTATAGCTACTTTGTGGAAACAGTGACAGATTTTATTTTCTTGGGCTCCAAAATCACTGCAGCTATGAAATTAAAAGACACTTGCTCCTTGGAAGAAAAGTTTTGACCAACCTTGACAGCATATTAAAAAGCAGAGACATTACTTTTCCAACAAAGGTCCATCTAGTTGAAGCTATGGTTTTTCTGTTAGTCAAGTATGGATGTGAGAATCGGACTATAAAGAAAGCTGAGTGATGAAGAATTGATGCTTTTGTCTTGGAAGAAAAGTTTTGACCAACCTTGACAGCATATTAAAAAGCAGAGACATTACTTTTCCAACAAAGGTCCATCTAGTTGAAGCTATGGTTTTTCTGTTAGTCAAGTATGGATGTGAGAATCGGACTATAAAGAAAGCTGAGTGATGAAGAATTGATGATTTTGAACTATGATGTTGGAGAAGACTCTTGACGGTCCCTTGGACAGCAAGGAGATCAAACCAATCAGTCCTAAAGGAAATCAGTCCTGAATATTCATTGAAAGGACTGATGCTGAAGCTGAAGCTCCAATACTTGGGCCACCTGATGCCAAGAACTGACTCACTGGAAAAAATCCTGATATAGGGAAAGACTGAAGGTAGGAGGAGAAGGGGACAACAGAGACAAGATGGTTGGATGGCATCACCAACTTAATGGACATGAGTCTGAGCAAGCTCTGGGAGATGGTGAAGAACAGGGAGCCTGTCATGCTGCAGTTCATGGGGTCGCAAAGAGTTGGACATGACTGAGTGACTGAAGAACAACAAAAGTAGAAACAATCCAAATGTCTATGATATGGAATACTAAAATGAAATACTACTAATCAATAAAAAGGAATGCACTATTGATACGTTCAACAACTTGATTACACCTCAGAATCATTACGCTGAAAAAAGCCAGACTAAAAAGCATATATATGATTCTATCTATGTAAATTTGTAGAAAATTAAAACGAATCTGCAGTAACAGAAAGCAGAGTGGTGGATGTGAAAGGACAGTGTGAGAGGAAGTGGAGGATTGCAAATGGGCACAAGGTAATTGGGGACTGGGAAATGTTTGCTGTCTCTTTTGTGATAATGGTTTATGAAAGTACATGTATGGCAAAACTCATCAAATGGTAAACTTTATATGAATTTACTGTGCATCAGTCATCACTCACCTGAAAAAAATAAATTTCAATTTGAATTTCTATGAAAATATTTATTGTTTATGCTAGTAAAATACAGATAATGCAGGTAAGGCAAAGAGCTTCCATGACAACGACTCTCAAATTTTACTTGCTTCCACCAAGTTAGCTACTATTATCAGTTAGGTATATATGGCTCCCAGATCTTTTTCAAAGTATTTTCCTGTATTAGTCTATGTGTGTTAGAAGATTATTTATAGGCACACATCCATTTGTGTAGCCTAGGGTTTCATAATTACATGTATGTGTGTATGTGTGTTTAGAAGCAAATGTTGTTGTAATGCAGAAACCAATACAATATTGTAAAGTAGTTATTTTCCCATTAAAAAAGTAAAAAGAGAAAAAAATGATATTATAAAGTACTTTGGGATGCCACCACACAAGTACACATATATTCTCACATTTTTAATTGCTGTAAGATAGTCCATGTATGGCTTTATCATATTTTGATTGCTCCCATTGATATGAGTATTTTCAATTTTAAAATTTTAAAAATAGATGTAACATACACTATTATAAATCTAAGTATATGTATAATTTTTTCCAGAACCATATCAAGATGTAGAGGAACTATGTTCAAGAATGCATTCCTCACTTAAATGGGACAGATACAACCAGATCACTGTTTGATCTATTATTAACTCCCTAAATTGCTAAATAAATAATGTAGTAAAATAACCCTGAATATTTATTGGAAGGACTGATGTTGAAGCTAAAATTCCAATACTTTGACCGTCTGATGAGAAGTGCCAACATATTGGAAAAAACCCTGATGCTGGGAAAGACTGAGGGCAGGAGAAGAGGGCAACAGGGGATAAGATGGTTGAATGGCATCACAGACTCAATGGACATGAGTTTAAGCAAACTCCAAGGAGCAGTGAAGGACAGAAAAGCCTGGCCTGGTACAGTTCATGGGGTCACAAAGAGTTGGACGTCACAGCAACTGAACAAAAATAAAAGATAATATTCACCTATCATGTCTCTGTCTCATTTAAAAATACATTCTAGGGGCTTTAATTTTATATAGAGCTATGCATCTCAGGGAGTCTTCGCTGGTGGCTCAGATGGTAAAGTATCTGCCTGCAATGCAGGAGACCTGGCTTCGATCCCTGGGTTGGTAAGATCTCCTGGAGAAGGAAACAGCAATAAATCAATAAAACTAACACTTCTTCTGTGTGATACTAAATTTGATCTTTAAACAAGTGTCTGCTGCTAATGCTAACCAACTTGGAAGTGACTAGGAAAAACAGAAAGTCTAAATAATAGTAATTTAGCTAATGAATTGCTATTTCAAATGACTATTACCCAGACAAATCCACAGTTGACTTTAAGCAGTAAAACTTCATTAATGCTTGATGACTAACACAGAAGATGGACTGTCAACTTAAAAATTATTCATGTCCTCCAAACAACTGGCTGCTGCTCCTGCTGCTAAGTCACTTCCATCGTGTCCAAATCTGTGTGACCCCATAGACATCAACCCATGAGGCTCCCCCACTCCTGGGATTCTCCAGGCAAGAACACTGGAGTGGGTTGCTGTTTCCTTCTCCAATGCATAAAAGTGAAAAGTGAAAGTGAAGTCGCTCAGTTGTGTCCAACTCTTAGTGACCCCATGGACCGCAGCCTAAGGGCTCCTCCATCTATGGGATTTTCCAGGCAAGAGTACTGGAGTGGGGTTCCATTGCCTTCTCCAAACAACTGGCTACAGTGAGGCAGAAGTCATATGTGAAATCATTATCTAATTATATGTGGAAAGGGAAATATTAAGGGTAATAAGCAGAACTTGCTCAAATCCAGTGAATCAAAACACAATCAAACATTCTGCTACTTGCTATTTTATACACCAGGAGAAATTAATAATCTTTAAGACTGTTTTCACTTTTTTTAATTCATTGAAATAATCTTTATTCAACCTATCTTAAGGGACTATTGGTAGTGAACTTACAATCAAGAAGAAATAGAATTCAATAATTTCTGAAGATTTTTTTCTCCTTTAAATGCAGAAGTGCAATGATGAAACTGTATTTTACATTTTATAGAAAGCCTTCTCTGGGAAAAGAACACACATTCATAAGGGGATACATACTTTATGGAACATCTATATTTCCCCTAATATAATCCATGTTTTGACATTGCAACACATTTCTTTTGTTATTTTGGACATTGTGAAGTGCAAGGTCAAATGTGTCCTTCTTTCAACATTTGCAGAAAATCATGTCTTATGCATATTGTATTTGAATGTCACCTTCATTTTTATTTTCTACTTGTATTTCTTTATCTCCACAGCCACTTATCTCATTATCACCATCATTTTAAAATTCTTGAATATCTCTGAAGAGTTACAAATCATTTTTGGAATATATTTAGAACTATATAATATGATGCTGCTGCTGCTAAGTCGCTTCAGTGGTGTCCAACTCTGAATAGACGGCAGCCCACCAGGCTCCCCATAGATGGCAGCCCACCAGGCTCCCTTGTCCCTGGGATTCTCCAGGCAAGAACACTGGAGTAGGTTGCCATTTCCTTCTCCAATGCATAAAAGTGAAAAGTGAAAGTGAAGTTGCTCAGTCGTGTCTGACTCTTAGCGACCTCATGGACTGCAGGCCATCAGGCTCCTCCATCCATGGGATTTTCCAGGCAAGAGTGCTGGAGTGGAGTGCCATTGCCTTCTCCATATAATATGATAGATTGCATTATTGACCCCAATTATTTATTCCTTCCTGCATTCATAACTTTAGACATGTGACTTTGGGGTTCTTCCCCTTGACTTTGGGTTCAGCCATGTGACTGACTTTGGCCAGTTGACTGAGGCAGACATGAAGTGTGTCAGTTCAGAAGACTATGAAAGTCTTAGTTGCTCACTCATGTGTGACTCTCTGCTACCCCATGGACCCACCAGGCTGCTCTATCTATGGGATTCTCCAGACAAGAATACTGGAGTGGGTAGCCTTTCCCTTCTCTAGAAGATCTTCCTGACCCAGGGATTGAACCTGGGTCTCTTGTACTGCTGGCAGATTCTTCACCATCTGAGCACCAAGGAAGCCCATACCTAGCCCTTAATAGGTTTTATCCATTTTGACATGCATTCTTATATTTTTGTCATTGCTACTGGGAGAATATACCTGGATAATCTGTTGTTCCAAGATTAAGGATAAACACAACAGACTCAAAGTGCTGGATCATGAAACAAAACCTCTCTGGCTGTTATAAATTAAGTTAGCTAAGCCAGAGACATGTAAGAGAGCCCAGATGAGATAAGCAGAGGCACACCCATTGCTCTCTAAATAAGATCCCCCTTTTTATCCCTCACATGTATGAATATCACTGAGAATTTTCTACTACTGTTTGTTACATGGCATTACTGTGTCGATAGCTAACTGATGCATATCATGTGATTTTGTGTCTGTGTGTTTCTGTGTGTTTTCTCTTAAGCTTACTTGTAATTTTACATTCTGTTGCCTGGTTGTGTGTTATCTGTTGCCACTGGAAATAGGGTGAAAATACTAAGAAACATTAATCCACAAGTAAATGGATTTTACTTGTTAAATATGAGAATTCTAGCAAACTTAGCTCAAGCCTTAGCTCCAGAATCCATCATCTACATGAAACTTTAAATGACCTTATATTACTCTGAACTTGGTTTTATCATCTATAGGCAGGGGGTGCTTGAGTATTTAGCCTCAAGCCCAGCCTTGGGAATCAAATAAATGATATTTATTGATATTTATACCACAAAGCTGAAAAGGGGAAGTGGATTATCTGCCAGGTATTTTGCTTCCCTCCTCTAAATCTAGCATGAACAATTACCTAACATTTTGTGCTGTGTGTTGTGTGCTCAGTAACTCAGTGAGTACTACTCTTTGTGATACTATGGACTGTGGCCAGCCAGGTTCCTCTGTCCATGGGATTTTCCTGGCAAGAATACTGGACTGGGTTCCCATTTCCTCCTCCAAGGGATCTTCCTGACCCAGGGATCAAACCCACATCTACTGCGTCTCTTGATTTCAGGCAGATTCGTTACTACTGAGCCATGTGCTAACAACATATTACTCCCATATTACTTAAATAAAAAGTTTTATAAAAATAAAATATGATATTATAAATAATTATAGTCAATAACATTTATACAACCCCCAGATTTAGAATCCTAGTCTCATACTACGGTCGATAGAATCATTTCTTCCATTGCTCTTGTTTTATATGTGAGACTATGGAGAATTCTAAAAATAAAAGGTATCCCATGTAGCAAAACTCAAACTAGAAATCTCCTCTTTATCACTAGTTCAATATTATAACCAGGAGGCCTCTCTAAACCTCTTGTGGCCATTAAGTCATCGCCATGATTTTACTAACTGCCACTTTATGAAGCCTCTGTCTTAATTTATAGCATTTTTTTAATGGGCTAATGGTAATGAAAATGAGAAAATTTTACACATGTGGGAAATAAATCCACAATTAACCAACAAACCCCTATTTTCTACATTACTGAATATAAAAAAGCAAAGACTAAAAAGTTAAAATATCTTCCAATGTTTAATTAAAAGTCCAAGAATCTCATCATCTTTTTTTCTTGCCTCCTTTAACTAATTCTCTGATTAATGCATATGTAAATCTTACTTCAAATGTAACTCTTAATTTTTTTAGGAAAAAAGACTAAATAGAATTCCATGTAAGTATAAATTTATAATTCCCCCATGAGGAAAAAAAAAGAATCTGAAGTGTGTTTTCAGAGGTGCAGAATAAGAGAGACTCTGAGAATTATTCTTACTCTGAAATGATTAAGAAAAGAAAAAGAAACTGGTACAGGTTTTGGAATAAAGAAGAAAAAAAGAAGGATGAATTAAAAGTAAGACTGTCCACCTCATCTAGCAGAAGGCTTCTGAACTTGGTTAACTGAAGAATAAGGTTCATATCTACATTTGATCCAATGTTGATTTAACGGGAGAAATAAATTTGTTAATCAGATGTGGAGATAACCCCCAGGAGGTTAAGCAATGTTAACAACCATCTGTCAAGTAGCATCACTGACTTCAAGATACAGAAAGACAATTCAGACAGAAAAGATACACAATCAGAAGTGATACCCAGTTTCAGGAGGTAATGATGCATCAAACAAGGGGTCAAAGGAACACTGTAAGTCAGCTTCCTCTATGTGAGAAAACTTATTTTCTGGTTTAAGACTTCCAATAATGTTTTGGCTCACCAGCTAAAGTTTTCTAATTACATTTATATCAGACCATTGTTTTTTGATTAATTATAACAGAATTTGCACCCCTCTCTGCAAAACCTATGACTGGGCACAAGTGGATGCATGTGTCTTCATGCCTATGCACGTACAGCACAAATGAATAGGCACCAGTCACACATCTCCTCTCCACTCCTATAACGTATTAATATGACACTAACTGTGTACATCTGATGCTCAAAGCACACATCCTTTTGCTCCATGGCCACCATCTGGAGCTACCACCAAAGCCAGCTAGTCTATGGATTTCTTGATAATCTCAGAATCCTAACTAGAAAGTAAGGAAGGGCTTAGTAATTCAAAAGCAGTGCAAATAAAATCCAAAGGGCCTTTCAAAAACACTCAGTATTTGCCTAACCCTGGGTGTCAGAAATTGAAAGGTGAGCAAGACACAGTATCTAATTTCAAAGTATTTGTGGTCTAGTAAAGAAATGTCATAGGCTGTCTGGATGGTGTACAGCAGGCTGGACTTGATATGTGAAGAATGGAAGGCTATTAAATTAAGAGGTTTTTAGGGTGAAGTAAAGCAAGATTTTCATTCTCCCCATTATTTATTGACAGTTACAGGATAAGAAGTAATGGATTAAGATAACCACCTACCTCCCACAACCAGTCCTGTAAAGGATTTGAGACTGCTTTGCATATAATCAACCCATAAATTGCACTCATATTTTTCCTGCCTTCTTAATCTTGAAGAGAGCAAAATTATGCCTACTTTGACCTGTTCTGGAGATATCTCTTAAATTGATCTTCTGTGGTTGTTCTCTTTTTAAAATATTTTAAACCAAATTTTTAAAAATATAAAATATTATATATATATTAAATGTTATGAAAAGTCTGGACTATCAAGTAGGAAAAAGACAATTTTAAATGACTCATAATTCAAATACTCAAAGAAAATCACTGTTGACATATCCTTACTTCATTTGGTCATTCATTTATACTTTCAACAAATCTTACTAAAAGCTTACTATGTGCTCTGCATGCTGGCCTTCTGGAGGTCTTCCTTGCACAAACAAACACTGTCTTTCACAACACTGGGATCATGTATGTAGATAAATAAGTTTGCATTTTTACTTGTTGATATGTGGTAAACATTTTCAGGTATCATTAAACATTTTGTTACATTTATCAAGAAATTCAGGATTTTATTTTGGCACACCCTTTCACAGTATATTGTCCACAGTCATGTGTCTACTGGGAGTGGCTGACTATATGCATTGTTTTTCACATCTAAAGTCTACAAATGACCAAAGCTAAAAATGCCTTTGTGAAATTAGTGGAAGCTCCTTGAGAGCAAATATTATATTTCCTATCTTCCTTTGTCTCCTATAGCATAATACACAAAATTAAAAATTGATAAGTGAAACTCGGAGTGACTATCAATTTGTCATTTTATTTAATCTTCCTACCCTTTAATCTTATATCTATCATGTACCTTTATCACAGAAAACATTGCTTCAACATACTCAACGAGTAACCTGCTTATTTTTCCCTCTTCTTTTTGCCTATTCCAAGACAGAATGCTCCAAATTTCAGCTGATTTCATTATTTAAAAAGTAAGATATCCTCAGATGAACTTATTGAAAAGCAGAAATTTCAAAAAAGATGTAGAGAACAAATTTGAAAAACACATGTAGAGAACAAACATGGACTCCAAGGGGATGAGAGTGGATGGGATGAATTGGGAGATTGGGATCGACATATATACACTATTTGTTGTTGTTTAGTCACTAAATCGTGTCAGATTCTTTTGCGATCCCATGGACTGTAGCCCACCAGGCTCTTGCGTCCATGAGATTTCCCAGGCAAGAATACTGGAGAGGGTCGCCATTTCCTTCTGCAGGGATCTTCCCGATCCAAGGATCAAACCCATATCTCTTGCAGGTGGATTGGCAGGAGACAATCAACAGGGAATTGCCAACAGACAATCCTCCTGTTGGCAGGCAGGCTCCTTCCACTGAGCCACCAGGGAAGCCCATTCACTATCGATACTATATATAAAATAGGTAACTAATAAGAACCTATTGTATAGCAGGGAACTCTACTCAGTGCTCTCTGGTGACCTAAATGGGAAGGGAATCCAAAAGGAGATTTAGGCGTGCTGAAGTTCATGGGGTCGCAAGGAGTTGGAGAAGACTGAGTGACTGAATGACAATAGCTGATTCACTTTGCTGTACAGCTGAAACTAACACTGCACTGTAAAGCAACTATTCTCCAAAAAATAATTAATTTACAAAGTAAGGTACCCTGTTCCAACATTCACTTGCCCACTGTGTTATAATCTCCCATTTATCTGCTGCACCATCCATCCCTGAATAGATTGTAAACTCTATGAGGGCAGGCACCATGTCCATGCAGATTATTACTACATCATCAGTGTCTGACATGTAATAGATATGTAATAATTAGTTGAGAGACGAAGGAATAAATTTTTCAGAAGGAATAAATTGTTCAGAAGGAAAGCTGGAATATTCTGGACCATGGTGTCAATAGTTGGATTAGGAAGTTAACATGGGAAGTGTCAGGGGTTTACAAAATAATTGGATGTGTGATGATGACCTTGTCCATTGGGGTCTATCCACATTGAGACACTTTCTCAGCAACTCTCTTCCTCACCTCTATCTCCAGTACTCTAGACAATCCCATTTGGGGAACTGATTCTTCCACTGAAAGGAGGGTATTTGAGATAATTTTTAAAGAATACTATTAAGATTCTTTATCTAGATTCTTGACTTACACAGTAATCTCTCATTCCTGACCTGCTGCCAGCTTTGAAGAACTGACACTGAGCATTTTACACATTACCTCCTGGCCATGTCCTCATGTCCTATGGCTGCAAGCACTCCCTCTCTGGACTGCTGTGTGAGGGATGTGAGGGACAGAGCATGGGCTGTGGTGTCATTAAGCTCTACCCATCAAGTTCTACTTGATTTTACCATTGTTCAACACACAAGACACATTTACCAACTTTTCTGGCTCTAGCATTATCATGAATCAGAAGGTAATAGGAATTTGGATGGGTGGTTGTGAAAATAAAAATAATTTGCATCTGATCTATAACAGGAAACAAAAACTATTAATCAATTTTCTATGCCATGATTCTTTACCAACTGACCTAACAGAAGCAGAAGATATTAAGAAGAGGTGGCAAGAATACACAGAACTCTACAAAAAATATCTTCATAACCCACATAATTACAATGGTGTGAACACTCACCTAGAGCCAGATATCATGGAAAGTGAAGTCAAGTGGGCTTTAGGAAGCATCACTATGAATAAAGCTAGTATACGTGATGAAATTCCAGTTCAGCTATTTCACATCCTAAAAGACAATGCTGTGAAAGTGCTGCACACAATATGCTAGCAAATTTGGAAAACTCAGCAGTGGCCACAGGACTGGAAAAGGTCAGTTTTCATGCCAATCCCCAAGAAAGGCAATGCCAAAGAATGCCCAAACTACCACACAATTATACTCATCTCACATCCTAGTAAAGTGACATCAAAATTCTCCAAGCCAGGCTTCAACAGTAC
>SJYC01027668.1:0-47302 GCA_006408675.1 Madoqua kirkii | reverse complement strand
AAACAAAAAAAAAAAAAAAAAAAAAAGGACTTGTTGCTTCCAAAGGAGAAAGGGACAAGGGGATGGGTATGAGATTAAAAGATAAAAAATACTATAGGTAAATGATTTCCCTTATAGCACAGGAATTGTACACAATATCTTATAATAATCTATAATAGAATATAATCTGCAAAGATACTGATCACTACCCTGTACATCTAAACCTGACAAAATACTATAAATCAAATATATGTCAGTAAAAAAATGAGCTGCTAGTTTAGAAGAAATAGACAAAATAAATCTAAAATTTATATGCAAATGCAAAAAGACATGGAAAAGCCAAACACACTTCTAAGTAAGGTAAAAATTTGAGAATTTATCACTGAAGGGAAGTGAAAACATATGCTCATATATCAAGGTACATTCTTATTCACATATCCAAGAAATGAAAATAACATGAATACCCATCAAGAGGATTAAATAAAACAATATATCCAGGTGTTCACACAATGAAATAATAATCAGAAACAAAATGAATAACTCTTGACCCATGCAGTAACATAAATAAATCTCCCAAATATCAGATTATGTAAGAGCAAACAATAAAGAGTTCAAACTCTATGATTCCAATTATATTAAATCAAAATATAAGCTACCGAAAATTCTGATAATGTTTGGTGAGGAAGGGATTATGAAGGAATGGGAAGTTATAAATTGCAACATTCAGTTCAACTCAGCTCAGTTGCTCAGTCGTGTCTGACTCTTTGCGACCCCATGAATCGCAGCACGCCAAGCCACCCTGTCCATCACCATCTCCCGCAGTTCACTTAAACGCATGTCCATCGAGTCAGTGATGCCATCCAGCCATCTCATCCTCTGTCGTCCCCTTCTCCCCCTGCCCCCAATCCCTCCCAGCATCAGAGTCTTTTCCAATGAGTCATCACTTCGCATGAGGTGGCCAAAGTACTGGAGTTTCAGCTTCAGCATCAGTCCTTCCAAAGAACACCCAGGGCTTATCTTTAGAATGGACTGGTTTGATCTCCTTACAGTCTAAGGGACTCTCAAGAGTTCAAAGGCATCAATTCTTTGGTGCTCAGCTTTTTACACAGTCCAAACTCACTTGCATACATAACCACTGGAAAAACCATACCCTTAGCTAGATGGATCTTTGTGGGCAAATTAATGTCTCTGCTTTTCAATATGCTAACTAGGTTGGTCATAACTTTTCTTCCAAGGAGTAAGTGTCTTTTAACTTCATGTCTGCAATCACCATCTACAGTGATTTTGGAGCCCAAAAATAAAGTCTGACACTGTTTCCACTGTTTCCCCATCTATTTCCCATGAAGTGATGGGACTGGATGCCATGATCTTCGTTTTCTGAATGTTGAGCTTGAAGCCAACTTTTTCACTCTCCTCTTTCACTCTCATCAAGAGGCTTTTTAGTTCCTCCTCATTTTCTGCCATAAGGGTGGTGTCATCTTCATATCTGAGGTTACTGATATTTCTCTCAGCAATCTTGATTCCAGCTTGTGTTTCTTCCAGCACAGCATTTCTCATGATGTACTCTGCATAGATGTTAAATAAGCAGGGTGACAATATACAGCCTTGATGTACTCCTTTTCCTATTTGGAACCAGTCTGTTGTTCCATGTCCAGTTCTAACTGTTGCTTCCTGACCTGCATATAGGTTTCTCAGGTCAGGTGGTCTTGTATTCCCAAGAATTTACCACAGTTGATTGTGATCCACACAGTCAAAGGCTTTGGCATAGTCAATAAAGAAGAAATAAATGTTTTTCTGCAACTCTCTTGTTTTTTCCATGATCCAACTGATGTTGGCGATTGATCTCTGGTTCCTCTGCCTTTTCTAAAACCAGCTTGAACATCAGGAAGTTCATGGTTCACGTATTGCTGAAGCCTGGCTTGAAGAATTTTGAGCATTACTTTACTAGCGTGTGAGATGAGTACAATTGTGCGGTAGTCTGAGCATTCTGTAGCATTGCCTTTCTTTGGAACTGGAATGAAAACTGACCTTTTCCAGTCCTGTGGCCACTGCTGAGTTTTCCAAATTTGCTGGCATATTGAGTGCAGCACTTTAATTGCATCATCTTTCAGGATTTGAAACCGCTCAACTGGAATTCCATCACCTCCAATAGCTTTGTTCGTAGGATGTCTGGCTCTAGATGAGTGATCATACCATTATCTTGGTCATGATTATCTTGGTCATGAAGATCTTTTTTGTACAGTTCGTCTGTGTATTCTTGCTACCTCTTTTTAATATCTTCTGCTTCTGTTAGGTCCAGACCATTTCTGTCCTTTATTGAGCCCATCTTTGCATGAAATGTTCCCTTGGTATCTCTAATTTTCTTGAGGAGATCTCTAGTCTTTCTCATTCTGTTTTTTTCCTCTATTTCTTTGTGTTGATTGCTGAGCAAGGTTTTCTTATCTCTTCTTGCTATTCTTTGGAACTCTATTCAGATGCTTATATCTTTCCTTTTCTCCTTTGCTTTTCACTTCTCTTCTTTTCATAGCTTTTCTTAGTAAGGCCTCCTGTTCATGATAAGGCCTCCCCAGACAGCCATTTTGCTTTTTTGCATTTCTTTTCCATGGGGATGGTCTTGATCCCTGTCTCCTATACAATGCCATGAACCTCAGTCCATAGTTCATCAGGTACTCTGTCTATCAGATCTAATCCCTTAAGTCTGTTTCTCACTTCCAAACAGGAGGGTCCTAGTGGAGAGGTCTAACAGAATGTGGTCCACTGGAGAAGGGAATGGCAAACCACTTCAGTATTCTTGCCTTGAGAACCCCCATGAACAGTATGAAACAGGCAAAATGATAGGATACGAAAGAGGAACTTCCCAGGTCAGTACATGCCCAATATGCTACTGGATATCAGTGGAGAAATAACTCTGGAAAGAATAAAGGGATAGAGCCAAAGCAAAAACAATATGTAGTTGTGGATGTGACTGGTGATAGAAGCAAGGTCTAATGCTGTAAAAAGCAATATTGCATAGGAACCTGGGATGTCAGATCCATGAATCAAGGCAAATTGGAAGTGGTCAAACAGGAGACAGCAAGAATGAACGTCGACATTCTAGGAATCAGCGAACTAAAATGGACTGGAATGGGTGAATTTAACTCAGATGACCATTGTATCTACTACTGCAGGCAGGAATCCCTCACAAGAAATGGAGTAGCCATCATGGTCAACAAGAGCCTGAAATGCAGTACTTGGATGCAGTCTCAAAAACGACAGAATGATCTAAGGCAAACCATTCAATATCACAGTAATCCAAGTCTACGCTCCAATCAGTAATGCTTAAGAAGCTGAAGTTGAACAGTTCTGTGAAAACCTATAATACCTTTCAGAACTAACACCAATGATATCCTTTTCATTATAGGGGACTGGAAGGCAAAAGTAGGAAGTCAAGAAACACCTGGAGTAACAGGCAAATTTGGCCTTGGAGTATGGAATAAAGCAGGGAAAAGCCTAATAGAATTTTGCCAAGAGAACACACCGGTCATAGCAAACACATTCTTCCAACAACACAAGAGAAGACTCTACACATGGATATCACCAGATTGTCAACACCAAAATCAGATTGATTATATTCTTTGCAGCCAAAGCTGGAGAAGCTCTATACAGTCAGCAAAAACAAGACTGGAAGCAGACTCTGGTTCAGATCATGAGCTCCTTATTGCCTAATTCATACTTAAATTGATTGTAACATTGGGGGGCATAAAACTGTCTATATCTGGCTTAATGCAGATGTTTCAAAGATTCATACAATTGTCAAAATCCCAAACTAAACAGTAAATCATGTATTTTTCCAAATAATAATTTCATTTAAATAAAGCAATATAAGTAATTAAACATATAAAGCATGCAGAATGGGTCTTGGAACACAGTATTTTGTAATCTTTTCTATTGAATAAGCTGCATATTATCTATGACCAGGAGTAGAAGTATGAAAACTTCTGCCTACTACATCTTAGTACCAGAGTTACCAAGTAAAGCATAGCACAGTCAAGCACTGGATGGAACAATGATTTACTCACAAGGCAAAGAGGCAGAGAAAGATCAACTCCAATAGTGAGCACTGGTTCCCCATAGCCAGTTAGTTCCTCTCGCTGCTGTTGTGGGGCCATTGGTCTTCTTATAACAAAGAATAGCAGTCATGTTTCCTCCCTGTGGGAGCCTTCCCTCATTGCTCAGATGGTAAAGAATCTGCCTGCAATGCCAGAGACCCAGGTTTGATCCCTGGGTTGAGAAGATCCCCTGGAGGAGGAAATGGCCACCCACTCCAGTAATCTTGCCTAGAAAATCCCATGGATGGAGGAGTCTGGCAGGTTAGTCCTTGAGCTTGCAAAGAGTAGGACAGGACTGAGTGACTAACACTAACTCCTCCCTGTGGAGGACAGATTTAACAGTGAGGTTGACTGGATGCTATATGATACACACACACACGCACACACACACACACACACACACACACACACTTAAATAGAACAGAGAGTACACACTGTGTCTAAACAACAGAGGAGATCTTCCCACAAAGCGGTCAGTCCAGCACAGACTATGAGGATTGCCTCTTAGTAAGAAAGTCTTCCAGGCCCAAGGTTGATTCTTTTTTTTTTTTTTTTTTGATGTAATCCAGTTAATTCATTTATTCTTTCCCTTTTCTTTTTATTTTATTAATTTGAAACTTTATTCTATTTTACAATACTGTAAGGTTTTGCCATACATTGACATGAATCAGCCACAGGTGGACACGATCTCCCAGTGCCGAAGCCCCCTCCCACCTCCCACCCCACACCATCTCCCCGGACCTTCCCGTACACCAGCCCCAAGCATCCTGTATCCTGTATTGAACATAGACTGGTGCTTCATTTCTTATATGATAGTATACATGTTTCAGTGCCATTCTCCCAAATCATCCCACCCTCTCCCTCTCCCTCAGAAGCCAAAAGTGCATTCTATACCTCTGTGTCTCTTGTGTTGTCTCACTTACAGGGTCATCATTACTATCTTTCTAAATTCCATATATATGTTGATTCTTATTCAGCCAACTGGGGATCACAAGACTGTCCATATGAGACTGCCTTTCCCAACGCTTTCCTTTTCTCTAAAACCCAAATGCTGGGTTCAATCTGTATTTACTGTATGAACACACAGGGTATGGTCCTTGACCAAATGAAATCTATGACTTGAACTTTGCAACGATCCCACGGTTTGATAGCATAATGCAGAAGAATGTTCAAAACTGCTGGCAGCAGTTTGTTTTTCCTATTGACTAGTGTGAAAATTATCAGTTTCTATAACCCCAAGGAATACTCCCACATGCTAACTCTAACATCCATCAAATGAGCATTTTCTATTTGTAAGCACAAATACTTCGACTAATGAATTTTGGTCATCATGGACATCTGCAGCTATACTTGGTGTGGGAGGATGGCTATGAGACACCATGACTACAGGAGTCACCATCACTGTATATCTTCACAAATCCTCACACAAATAAGAAGTTTCATTATAACTTTTTCTTTTTACTTTATTCTACTTTACAATACTGTATTGGTTTTGCCATACTTGACATGAATCAGCCACAGGTGTACACAAGCTCCCAATCCTGAAACCCCCTCCCACCTCCCACCCCATATCATCTCTCTGGATCATTTTAAACAGGTGCTTTATGCAAATAATCAGCAAGTTAACTTTATAGAGCGTGGTTAGTCATCATGATTGTTCCACACTGAATTTTCAAAGTGTTTTCTACATGTAGGCTTACTGCTAGTCTAAGCTCACTGGAGAGTGAATATGAAAAATGAAAGATTCGGCTATAGGAAAATCCGAGGAATCCCAAGGGGGAAGTCCAACTGTGCCATTAGGAAATCTGTAGTGAATAATGTTGGAGCTTGCTCCAGATCCCCTCATATTCCTCTTTTGATTTTTATGTACACTCCCACCCCTGCTCACTTTCACTGTACTTCTTCCAAAGGCCAGAACCCAGGGCTCTTTTTATAAACTCGGCTCCTTAGGTGAGAATGATCTAAGTACTTCTGTCCTCAATGGAGAAGAGAGGTGAGTTTGGGAGCATGCAAGTCCAGCTCCCTGATCTCAATATGGGATCAGACTGAAGCTGTCTTTCTTGAAATTCACCTGAGATCTGCCCTTTGCTCCCCTCTTTCTCCCTTCCCAGTTTCCTCTGAGATCATTTCCTTATTATTAATAATTCAGGCAGGAGACCTCACCCCAGGGTCTCATTTTGGGGAACTCAACCTAAGACAGGAGCCCAAAGCCCTCTGGACATATGGATGTGAATGGACTAAAGAAAGAGCTAGACACATCTCCCATTCTTAGAAAACTATGCATCATCAAGCTGACACTTACCTCCTACAGCCAAGAAGCAGAGACATTTCACTCTTGAACCAGTAACTTAAAGAAAATGACAGAAAGGGGTTTCCATCCCAACTTTACCACTTTATAAAGTATACCTCTGTTTATCTCAGAGAAAATAGAGAATATAAAAGATCCTAAGAATTGTAATTCATATCTCTAAATTGCTAAAATATACACTAAGAGAGCAACTTTAGTACAAATCAATTAAAATCTCAAGATACAGGAAGGTCTATTGGGACTCATTGTTTGCCAGGGCCCTGGGACGAATTGGGAGAATGAGTCGTAGTCCATGGGTATAGATGCACTCCTGATTTATAAAATGATTCCTAATGCAAGACATGTAAAGGCACCTCAAATGAGAAAGGGACTCCTCACTGGTACTAGTGGTAAAGAGTCAGCCTGCCAATGCAGGACTCAAAGAGACAGGAGTCCAATCCCTGGGTTGAGATGATCCCATGGAGGAGGGCATGGCAACCCATTCCGGTTTTCTTGCCTGGAGAATCTCATAGACAGAGGAGCCTGGTGGGTTCCAGTCCATAGGGTCACAAAGAATTAGACATGACTGAAGGGACTTAGCATGCACGCACGCAAACAAGAATGAATCAGGCTTATAAACAAGGGTTACACACGGCCCCAGCAGAGCTATGTCCCCCACAGATCTGATTTCCTAGATTAAAGGTTAATAAAAAAATGATATCTATCAATTTATCTGGGGACTGACACAAGCTATAAGTTGGTCCCCAGATAAATTACAGGGCATTCAAGGGAAATTAATCTGTAACACATCATAATAATTAGAAAGCATGAAGATTAGCATTAACCAATGGAAAAGAAATGGCATATGAACTATGAAAACATACAAGACAGAGCAGAAGTACAATGAACAATAAAAAACAAAGCCTGGAATAAAAAAGAATCCAAATGACTTTTATACCTCTTGCTATTTGCTTGGTATGAACAACCCCATGAGGTAGGTACTACTATTACAGATTAAAGAAAAGTGTAGTAAGCAACAAGCCCAGAACCTCAAAGTAAGTGGAAGATACGGTACTAATACAAGCATCAGAAACAGACATAGGTTAATAAAATGTCAGATGGTGAAAACAGAAAAAAACCTAACACTGAACAATGATGAGAATCATGTTTACAGAACAGCGCACAATGTCATTTGCCCCAACAAACAAACTAAAAATATAACAAACAGAATTTAAGAGGTGGGAAAACTCCCAGAGAGCTAATGTTTTCATCCTTCATAGCAGTGAGTAAAATTGATGCTTTCTATAACTGAACTGTAGTTGACATTTCAAGATGTCAATTTCTTAACACAGAGCAAGTGGAATCATATAAGGTTCTATTTAGCTTGAGATTACATTTTTACATCATCATTATCTTTTTTTATGTATCAAGAGAAGACTAGAATGATATTACCAAATACTAAAACTGTTAAGAATTCTCAGTGGTGGTATATTGCAAAACTTGGTGTCATTCTTCTTGGAAATTTTTGGTATTATTTTATTTATATAAAGAATATGAATTCTTTCTTTAATATAAACAAAGTAATAATATTATATTTTCATTATTGATTATCTAATACTTAATTGAACAGGGGGACAATATCCTAATTTACAAAAGGTCCACTTGTGTATACAGTTTCACCCTTTTTTTTTTTCCCCTATTGATGTGTGAGAAACAGAATTAAACAAATAAATAAAATGTAGACAAAGCAATCAATGGTGCCAGAGAGAATGTCAGTAAAATAATTCACCGTGAGATACAGGCTGACTGAAGGGTGAAGGACAGTGCAACCAGAAAGGGGATGACTTCACCCAAACATCCTTTTCATTGTCCCGTATCTTATCAAGCAGTATGTTAAGTGGAAGTGAAAGGAGGAAGTACTTGAGAGAGGCAGGGTATGAAATATGGTCTGAGCATTTAAGAGATCAACATTTCATTGAGAACAGCTCTGCCTGGTAAAACATAAAAAGATTTAAAGCATAGTTAGATGAACAGCTAAAGATGAAAACCATTGCATCAGATAGAATCCTAGAGTTGTGTGGCTATGTTCGGATCATAAACATTAACTATGAACTAAGTTAGGAACTCGAGTGGCTCAGTAGTAAAGAATCTGCCTGCCAATGCAGGAGACACAGGTTCAATCCCTAGATCAGGGAGGTCCTTTGGAGAAGGAAATGGCAACTCACTCCAGTATTCTTGCCTGAAAAATCTCATGGACAGAGGAGCCTGGCTGGCTACAGTCCATAGCATTGCAAATGAGCTGGACATGACTTAGCAACTAAACATGGGCTTCCCTGGTGGCTCAGAGGGTAAAATGTCTACCTGAAATGCAAGAAACTCGGGTTCAATTCCTGGGTCGGGAAGATCCCCTGGAGAAGGAAATGGTAACCCACTCCAGTACCCTTGCCTGGAAAATCCCATGGATGGAGAAGCCTGGTAGGCTACAGCCCATGGGGTTGCAAGGAGTCAGACACGACTGAGCGACTTCACTTTAGCAACTAAATAGTAAGACCAGGAACTCAGGTGCCAAAGAATTTTATTTCAGTCAGACTAAATTCATGTATTTAAATGTATGCATACTATAGGGGGAAAAAAAAAAAAGATGGACAACATTGACTTTCACAGGAGCCAGAGAAATGCTGACTAACATGATGCTTCAAAGCAGTTAGTTATGAATGTGGGATGTGAGTGAGTATGTGTGTATGTATAAATGAGGGTCCCTAATGGAATGGTTGTTCAGACTAGTATGGTAAATGAAAGATAATTAAGGTCCAGAGGGAAAACCAATAGTCAAGGGAAAAGTTTGAGCGTATAAAAATCCTTCATCAGCAGTGCATCTGGGTTATTAGAAGGCACTCTGGAAGGGAACAGCACTCCACAGGGATCTGCAAGAAGTGGTCACATCAGATGGGAAGGCAAAAACGGGATATGAGGACAAGAATTTGAGTATGGCGCTGACTGAGTTGAAACCCACTCAATTGGTGGACCTGTGACAGAGGGTGGAGACTATTACAAGGCACACTGTAGGTACCTCGTAAACATTATTTAAAGAGTAAATAGATGAACTAGTTAGATACCAGCCTCAGGTATGCGCATGAGAATTTGGTACAAAGTTTTAATCTACTTTCCAGAGGCAAGCATGGGTGCTGAAAAATACTAAAAGCTACCGTCAGCTATACACTTCTTGTTAAAAAGGAATGCCAAGAAATTGGAACGTGTCAAAGAGAAAGATTTCCAAATGACAACTAGGAGAAGGAAAACCTTCTTTCTAGCAGGTTTACATGATGTGTGTGAACAAAAATAGGTGGGCCAAGAAGAAGGAAGTGAAGTGGGTTATTTTCACTTTAATGGGCATTAATGTGCAATAGGGGTGTTCATAGGTTGCAGAAGCTTGGTCCTGGCTTATCTGGTGATTCCTGGTAGAGGATGAAGTCTTAAGTCTTCTACATAATATTTTAAGCTTAGAAAGATTTGGATATTTGAATTCTAGACTGTTAAAATGGATGAAACTAGTAAAGCTATCTTGGAATTAAAACTAAGGCAAGTTCCCTTTTGGCTAATAGCCAGATGATGTTGGAAATTCTATCAGATACTTAGAAGCTATCAAGGACACTCAATATGAGAAAAAGCTTGTAGGATAACATTCCTAACTCATCAATTGAATATATTTGGATTTAGTTGCACTTGGTATTATGCTGTTAATTTAAAATTTAATCACTATAAAAATAATGAAAATGAAAGATATACCAATAAAATTTCACTACCACTCAATCAAGCAGCTTTATTTCCATGGTTCCCTCCTTTCTTCTTTCTCTCTCTCAACATAATTTCCTGCAGTGGCTTGATTTTTCCATTGACTATTTTTAATTGATTAAAATACTCCCCCACTAGTAAGTATTTCTTTCTTCCTCTCTCCTTTATATGTAAAAATAAATCTTTATCCATTTTCCTCATTTTAAGTAATTTCAAAGCTTATAAAGAACATTATTTGTATTATATAAACATTTTTACAGTCCTTGGAATCTATTGCCAAAGTTGGAACAGTCCTCTGGAAAACAGCCACAAGTGACAGTGATAAATAATGGCCAATTTTTTTTTCCAGCTTTAGGAATTCTTGAGTGTTACAAATGATACATTCATATTTGGCAATTAAGTGTAAAAAAGTTATTTGTATTTCTTTGGTAACTAGTAAAATTTAATCAGTCTCTCTTTGCAAGTGTGTATTACTTGAATCCTGATACATAGCATGGCAATGAAATTAATCTGAATGTTGATGTCAAAAGACCTCGCCTTGAAATCTACTTTACCTTCTTTTGTTGATGGTTTCCTATACTCTTCCACTAAACTATATGCAAGATCAGAGAAAGAAAATTGTCTTATAAGATTTTGAAATGGCTAGCATTTAGTTCAGTCTCTATTACTAGCAGGAGGTCAACAAATGTCTATTTATTTGAATTCAGGTGATTTACATAATCTCTCTGCAATGAAAAGGAATCTAAAAGGTAACAGGTAGGATCTCAATCCTTCCTGTTCATTCTTTTTCTATATTCCTATATATTCTATATTTCTATATTTTCTTGGGCTCCAATATCACTGTGGATGGTGACTACAGCCATGAAATTAAAATATGTTTGCTCCTTGGAAGAAAAGCTATGACAAACTTAGGCAGCATATTAAAAAGCAGAGACATTACTTTGACAACAAAGGTCCATCTAGTCAAGGCTATGGTTTTTCCAGAAGACGTATATGGTTGTGAGAGTTGGAGCATAAAGAAGGCTGAGCACCAAAGAATTGATGCTTTTGAACTGTGGTGTTGGAGAAGACTCTTGAGAGTCCCTTGGACAGCAAGGAGATCAAACCAGTGAACCCTAAATGAAATCAACCACAGATATTCTTTGGAAGTACTGGTGCTGAAGCTGAAGCTCCAGTACTTTGGTCACCTGATGTGAAGATCCTACTCAGTGAAATGGACTCTGATGCTCGGAAAGATTGAAGGCAGGAGGAGAAAGGGATGACAGAGGATGAGAGGGTTGAATGGCATTACCAACTCAATGGACATAAGTTTGAGCATGCTCTGGGAGTTGGTGATGGAAGAAAAGCCTGGTGTGCTTCAGTCCATAGGGTCTCAAAGAGTCAGGACTGAGCAACTGAATAACAAAGGACCTCAATCCTTCCTGTTCATTCCTTTTCTATGAATTATTTGTTTATATCAATGGTAAGTTTTCCCTGTGTTTCTCATATGGACTGTTTTCTACTTTCCTTTGTATGAAATCTTCACATAGTATAATTATCAAAACTTTGTGTCACTGAAAAATGCTACATTTTTTATATGCCTGTTCAGTAATACCTCTAGTAACATTATAAGCCAAAGAACTTCAGTTTAAATGCTGATACATATAAATTACATGCAAATTAACTTGGACAGAATGCCCGTTTTCATAGCATTTAGTGGAACTAAAAACATGATTTAACTCTCCAGTTATCTTTTATTTAGTTAGTTTTAAACCTCAGAAACAAGGAGATGAATTAAACATACTCCTCTGTTCATGATGTGTTATTGCTACTGTTTCAGACAAGGTTCTATTCTTCATTCTCTTTCCATTCCTAACAAATCTCTCCTCCATGCTCATCCATTGACACCAACTATGATGTATAAGATATATGCTCTTGATCATGTCCTCATTTGGTCATTTTCTTTATATATTTCATCTGGATTGCTGATTACTTATTCCCCCCAATATTTATATCTCTATTATACTATAAGTAGTATCAACAATTATATAATTTTTTAGTTACTGTTAAAATGTAAGAACAGTTGTATTTTAATTATATGATATTAAGATGTGTATAAGAGACAGGGGCATGATTCTATTGTATTTCCCAGACAAAGACAAATAGTAACTTACATCAAATTATTCTTGTTTATTCAAGGAGAACAAGGATCAATACCACATGATCTGAGGCCAACTAACTCTTTCCCCTAATCACACTGCATTTGAACAACAGCAATTATATCTGGCATTTTCAAATATTGGATCAATTTTATTTAGCATATATAGGACATTTCTGATTAGTTGTGCTATGCTATTACGTGCCATTTTGAACATACAAGCATACTATTCGCCTGTGTGCTAAGTTGCTTCAGTTGTGTCTGACTCTTTGGGACCCCAAAGACTGTAGCCAGCTGGGCTCCTACAGGGATTCTCCAGGCAAGAATTCTGGAATGGGTTGCCATTTCCTTTTCCAGGGGATCTTACATACCCAGGAGGAATCCAATGTGCATCTCTTATTCTCCTGCATTGGCAGGAAGATTTTTTACTATTAGTTCCACCTGGGAGGATTTTCCTACAACTTTGCATATTAGATAAGGTATCACATTCATTATTGCATTTAATTCTCAAGAGAAAGAATATCATTAGTAAAACAACTAGTTAAGTAGTAAGGACAGATAGTATTAAACACAATTTATAGTTTTAGACATTTAATTCCAGAAGTTCAAGACTCCAACAGTGGTGTCTCAAGAATTAACACTGCATTTTGCACTATAGAATATTATGTGCCAAAATTACAACATTATGTCCAGCCTCCTAGTCATTTCAATGTCTCAATCTATTTTTACATGTGAATAAAGTGCCCAACATCCTACCCTAACCTTATAATTTCTTAACTATAAATTAATGCCCTACACTTAACCTCACTATCTCTCTGAATGCAGAATCCATGATAGTTAAAATGTCAGTAGTTTAATATATACAACTTCTTGCCTTATTGGTCTCATACTATTAATTCGACTCTGGCTGATCCAGCTGGTAACATTATATTCTCCCTACTTTCAGCACTTTCTTAGCTTCCCTTATTTCCTTACAAGATGATGCCATACAAAAGCTCACATTAATTACTCCATGGCCAAAACCACAAATCCCTTTTTCCTCTCACAGAGTTGTGCTGCCATCTTCCAAAACCCTCCTTCACAACAGCACCAGACGTGCTCAGTATGTGAGGAAGCATGTGAGTCAATCGCTTCAGATTTCTGTTCTGCACCCTCATTGGTCATCATTGTTGCCATACACCATAAAGCTAGGGACTCCCCTCTTACTGTCCTCAATGTTTATTCCCATCTTGCCTGTATTCCTAGGTTCCCTCTTCTTCCCCTTCTCCCCTTCTAGAGATGACTTGGTAATTCTAACTCAGAGAAAATGGAGGTCAGGTGACACTTGAGATCCTTACTTCCCCAGCCCCATGCCTGTAGGTATATTTACATTTCAAATCAGTCTTATCATTAGTTTTTTCATTTAAGTAAATCTTTTCTTTCTACATTTATGAAAATATTTGATCTGTACAGGGGATTCCATTCTTTTATATTTTTCTAGAAAATCTTGCCTCATCTATTCTCTCTTCTTATGTACATCTTCAAAGGCACCTTCTGTAATGACATACTCTCTGTCTGTCTCTCTCTCCACATACACACAAAATACACACACACACACACACATATGTATGCATGTCAGCATATTCACAAAGGCTTTTATTTACTTTAAATTTATTTTTCCAGTTTCTTTTTCATGGACATGTGGCTTCTTGCTTTAGTTAGTTTGTTTGGTTTTAACTTCTTTGCAGTGCTGTGTAGCATGTAAAATCTTAGTTAACTAGTTCAGTTCAGTCGCTCAGTTGTGTCCGACTCTTTGGGACCCCATGTTTTACCGCATGCCAGGCCTCCCTGTCCATAACCAACTCCCAGAGTTCACTCAGACTCACGTCCATCGAGTCAGTTGATGCCACCCAGCCATCTCATCCTCTGTCATCCCCTTCTCTTCCTTCCCCCAATCCCTCCCAGGATCAGCATCTTTTCCAGTGAGTCAGCACTTCGCATGAGGTGGCCAAAGTACTGGAGTTTCAGCTTTAGCATCATTCCTTCCAAAGAAATCCCAGGGCTGATCTCCTTCAGAATGGATTGGTTGGATCTCCTTGCAGTCCAAGGGACTCTCAATAGTCTTCTCCAACACCACAGTTCAAAAACATCAATTCTTCGGCACTCAGCCTTTTTCACAGTCCAATTCTCACATCCATACATGACCACAGGAAAAACCATAGCCTTGACTAGATGGATCTTTGTTGGCAAAGTAATGTCTCTGCTTTCGAATATGCTATCTAGGTTGGTCATAACTTTTCTTTCAAGGAGTAAGCATTTTTTAAATTTCATTGCTGCAATCACCATCTGCAGTGATTTTGAAGCCCCCCAAAATAAAGTCTGACACTGTTTCCACTGTTTTCCCATCTATTTCTGTGATTAAATCCATACTTCCAGCTTTGGAAGTGTGGCATCTTAACCACTGAATCACCAGGGAAGTCCCACTCAAGTACTTTAAATGTTAAAAGAAAAAAATCTGCTTCAACCTTCAACCTGTATTTTCTTTCATCCTCCCTTATTTTCCTATCCTCTCCTCATCTTTCCTTCTCCTTCCCACTCCACTTGGACACACTAGTTATCTAATAATGTTGCTATAAAAATCTACAGTTCTATTTTATCTCACAATTCCTTGTGGTTGTGATTAGTGCTACTCACTGACTATTGTCAGTACCTCCTGCTGATACAGTAGGATTACACTTCCCAGCCTCTTAAAGCTTAGGTGTTTTGTGCCTTGTCATTGACATGCATACCAGAACTGTTAGTACCTTTCTATCCCCTAGGAGCCCTTTGCAATTTCATGCACAAAGACTCCTGTGTTTTTATTGCTAATATCCAGATCTGTGACACTATTTAGTGTCACTGGAGTCCCCAAAGCCTGGAATTTATATCACCACAGTAGAAACCCTGAGAAAGTAGCTGACAAGTAGCAAGGAATAATAATGCAGGTTCTATGCCCTCCTTGTTAAGACATTTCAGGCTTCACTTGACCAGTCTCCAGAGCTATCTTGAAGATGGAACCAAAATTTTAGGGCACTTTGCTTGATGTTGCAACATATCTGGGCTTCCTTTCCTTTCATTCCAATTTCCCCACCCTCCTGCTGGTTTAGCCATACACTATTTATATTACTTTTACATGAATCATTAGCTCAGGAGCTACTTGTAGAGAACCTGAACTAAAAGAAAATATATGTGGAATTGACATGTGTCACATTTAGGCTTAAAGAGCCTGTGTGGATTTGCCACATACTTTTTTTCTCTCTACCCCAGCCACTGGCGACATTCCAGATAGTGACTGCTCTGTTGGCCTGGGGCCTAGAGTGAGGAAAATGTGGAGCAGAGCTCACAGTTAACTCATGATGGACATGTAGCTTATAAGAAAAATGAAATTTTGTTGCTTAAAGCTGCTGAGATATTCCATTATTCATTATTACACCTTATGTTATGGACATTTCACACCTCTTTTGTATCAACTTACATAATGTCAGGCTAGGTTCTGATGTGCTGTGGAGATAAATTTAAATATCACCGGGGTTTGTAATGAAAAAAAATCACTTACTCTTATGCAGATCTCCTCACTTCTAAACCCATCCAAATAAAGGAGCAAACCATGAGAATTTAGTGGCTGCTGTAGTGGAAGAAGTAACTCTGAATGTAATAATGAAACCTTCAACCCTAAAGGGATGCAGGCAACTCTCCCTTACAACTCATTGGCTGAAACTAGTCAGATGCCTACCACAGTGGGGCCAGGAAGTACAATCTCAACATGATTCTGGAGACTGAGAGAGGGAAACATAGAGAGAATAACACTAACAACCAGTACATCTTCCAACTCATCAGCTACTGGTTTCTGTCAAACTATTCCTGGATTTGTTATCACCAATGAAAAATAAGTGAAACATTTCTATTTACACTTCTTAACTTTCTGTAGCACTTTAGATTGTTGAATAGTTTATCTTTTATTGAATTCTATATGTTTTACATCTTGTTTTCATTAAGGATCACTTTAGTACAAGTAATGGAAAAAAATAGCACAGAATAGCTTAAAAATTAACATGGTCTGTTTCTGGTCCAGACAAGAAAAGAAAAAAGAGAGAGAGAGAAATCTACTACCAAATGCTTAAAACTACTAGGTGCAAACAACACAATAAAACAATAATATTGTTTTCAGTTGGATATTTTAGTGACCAAGAGGAAAGTAAAAATATAATATTTTTAGGAATTTAGGGTAGAAATATTTCCTCAAACAAGTTACAAAAACCATAAATCATAAAAGAAATATTGAAATAAAATTTTTCTAAAATTCAAGTCTTTCATAAGAATTAATATGTTTAAAATTAAAAACAAGTAGTCAGATACAGGAAGGAAATACTGTTGCCAATATGTTAGATAAAGGGTTTCTATCATGAATGTACAGAAAGCTCCAATGATTAAGTTTAAAACAAACGCACACACATACAGAGAACTAATCGAAAAGGGACAAAGTATATAAACAACAAGCCTTTGAGAAGGGAATCTTAGTGCCAAAATTCACATATAAAAGTAAGCTGAATTTTCACAACCTCAAGAGTAATCAGGGAGATCAAATGAAAATCATAATAAAATGAGATTTTATAGCCACAAAATGGAAAACTGTAGTTATATTCAATAAATTCAAGTGCCAGTGAAGCAAGAACTCCTACACTTTGTTGGCAAAACCACAAATTAATGTAACTTTTGGAAATAAACTTTGCAATATCTAATAATAAAAGTGAAGTTTCATATTCTTTACATCCCAGTAATCCTAGGTCTAGGGAGACTCTCCCATACATGCAAAGAGACCATTTAGTAAAACATCTTTCACAACACTCTTTGTAATAGAATCAGGCCTCCTCAAGAGCTCAGTTGGTAAAGAATCCTCCTGCAATGCAGGAGACCTGGGTACCATTCTAGATTGGGAAAATCCACTGGAGAAGGAATAGGCCACTCATTCCAGCATTCTTGGGCTTTCTTTGTGGCTCAATTGGTAAAGAATCCACATGTAATGTGGGAGACCTGGGATTGATCCCTGAATTGGGAAGATCTGGAGAAAAGAAAGTCTACCCACTCCAGTATTCCGGCCTGAAGAATTCCATGGACTGCATGAGGTTGCAAAGAGTTAAACTGAGTACTTTCACTTTCACTTTGTAATAAAATAAATGTGAAAAAGAAATGCTAATTATTTCTTGGTAGGTGATTGCATAAATTACTTTGACTTATTAATACAGTGAAATATTGTCTAGCAAGTAAATTATATGAACTAGATCATGCAGTATGAACATCAATATATGTTGATGGGGGAAAACAAATGGATATACACATTTTACACTTAAATACTACAAAGATATTATAGATCTTTAAGAAATAATATTTATTATTACAAATTCATTAACTTAGGTAAAAATATAAATAGTTACCTATAAATAACATTTGCCAATTTCAGGGTAGTGATTGCCTCTGAGACTGGATGAAATGCATAAGGAAGCATAGAAGGCAGTATATAAAATATTCTCTGATGATTCACACTTTCTAATACTCATGGCCTTATTTAAATATTGCCCTTCAGGGTGGGCTGGACCTAGTGATTCACTTTGAATCAAATACGGCAAAAGTGATAAGCTATCACTTCAGAGATTAGGTTGTAAAAAGATGGTGGCTTCTATCTTGAGTTTTCTGTCTTGTTTGAGGAAACCAGCTGCCATATTGTGAGCAGCCCTTTGGATGGGCTCATGTGGCAAGGAACTCAGGGAGGTCTCTGGCCAACAGCCAGTGAGAAATTGACAGTTGTCAGGAGCCGCATTAGGCATTACTGACAAAATGGACGCATGGCCCCAAGACCCCTTGCCTCATTACACAGGACCAGTCCCGGGATGAAGTTCAGTTCAGTTCAGTCACTCAGTCATGTCTGACTCTTTGTGACCCCATGAATTGCAGCACGCCAGGCCTCCCTGTCCATCACCAACTCCAGGAGTTCACCCAGACTCACATCCATCAAATCAGTGATGCCATGCACCCGTCTCATCCTCGGTTGTCCCCTTCTCCTCCTGCCCCCAATCCCTTGCAGTATCAGAGTCTTTTCCAATGAGTCAACTCTTCGCATGAGGTGGCCAAATACTGGAGTTTCATCTTTAGCAACACTCCTTCCAAAGAAATCCCAGGGATGATCTCGTTCAGAATGGACTGGTTGGATCGCCATGCAGTCCAAGGGACTCTCAAGAGTCTTCTCCAACACCACAGTTCAAAAACTTCAATTCTTCGGCACTCAGCCTTCTTCACAGTTCAACTCTCACATCCATACATGACCATAAAAACAAAACAAAACCAAACCATAGCCTTGACTAGACAGACCTTAGTCAGCAAGGTAATGTCTCTGCTTTTGAATATACTATATAGATTGGTCATAACTTTTCTTCCAAGGACTAAGTGTCTTTTAATTCCATGGCTGCATCACCATCTGCAGTAATTTTGGAGCCCCCCAAAATAAAGTCTGACACTGTTTCCACTGTTTCTACATTTTTTTCCCATGAAGTGATGGGGCCAGATGCCATAATCTTTGTTTTCTGAATGTTGAGCTTTAAGCCAACTTTTTCTCTCTCCTCTTTCACTTTCAAGAGGCTTTTCAGTTACTCTTCACTTTCTGCTATAAGGGTAGTGTCATCCCCACATCTGAGGTTATTGGTATTTCTCCCACCAATCTTGATTCCAGCTTGTGTTTCTTCCAGTCCAGGGTTTCTCATGATGTATTCTGCATATAAGAAAATAAGCAGGGTGACAATATACAGCCTTGATGTACTCCTTTTCCTATTTGGAACCAGTCTGTTGTTCCATGTCCAGTTCTAACTGTTGCTTCCTGACCTGCATACAGATTTCTTGAGAGGCAGGTCAGGCGGTCTGATATTCCCATCCCTTTCAGAATTTTCCACAGTTTAATGTGATCCACACAGTCAAAGGCTTTGGAATAGCCAATAAATCAGAAATATATGTTTTTCTGGAACTCTCTTGCTTTTTCCATGATCCAGCAAATGTTGACAATTTGATCTCTGGTGCCTCTGCCTTTTCTAAAGCTAGCTTGAACATTAGGAAGTTCACAGTTTACATATTGCTGAAGCCTGATCGTTGCAATGGTGAATGGAATTGTTTCCTTAACTTCTTTTTCTACTTTCTCATTATTTTAAAGCAGTATATTGAATCATCTACAATAATTTAATAATAACTAACAGTGTAGAATAAGAAGCTTTTCCCAGCTTTCTCTACTGTAAAATATGCTTCCTACTCCTGCTTACTGAATTTTAGACAAGATCTTTACTGTTTCCTACACAATTATCATTATTTTCATTCAACTAATTATCAATTATAAATCATTATCATTATAAATCATTATCAATTATAAAACATATATAATATTTTTCTACCATTACAGTTTGTTTTTTTTTTTTTAGGGAAAATGGGCTTATGACACAATGATCACTGAAAGGTAACATATCTGTAAATTCCCTCAGATTTTCAACCAGAACATGAAACCAGAGAAAAATCACAGCCTACTTCACCTTTCAAAAATATTATTATCTGCTGATGCCAGAGTCACAGAGAAATGATTCCACAACAGCTTTCTGTTCAGAACATGCTTCAGATGTTAACCAAATCATGGACACAAGTGTCTGGAAGATGGGACTTCAGGGAGACTACAAGCATCTTCATCAGCTAGTGACTATTCCCCAGGAAGCTTGGATGTGGTCACTCTGTGATATATTAGTTGCAAATGGGCAAGTACATTAAATGGTGATTGGATTATCTTTTAGTGGCGTTAAGAACAAATTTTAAAACATCTAGTCACTAGTCATCACTAATTATAATAACTCATCAAATGTCTACTGTAAAGTTTGACTCTCCATTCTATAAATTTTAACTACAAACCTATGAAATGGGATCTCACCAACTAGACATTAAGATACCGGGAATAAAACCGTTTTTTCCCCTATCTCAGTTTGGTTTTTTTTTTTTTTTTCAGTTTTATTAAGATATAATTGACAAGAAAAAAATTATACACATTTAATTTATACAGTATCAGTATACATTATTAGGCATCACCGACTTGATAGACATGGATTTGGGTGGACTCTGGGAGTTGGTGATGGACAGGGAGGCCTGGCGTGCTGCAGTTCATGGGATCAGAAAGAGTTGGACACGACTGAAAGACTGAACTGAACTGAACTGAGGTTATACAGTGTGATTTTTAAAGATGCATATGATTTAACTTGGACTTCCCTGGTGGTTCAGACAGTAAAGAACCCGCCTGCAATGCAGGAGACCTGGGTTCAATCCCTGGGTTGGAAAGACACCCTGGAGGAGGGCATATCAACCCACTCCAGTATTCTTGCCCGAGAAATCCCATGGACAGAGAACAGATAAGTTTGGTGGGCTACAGAGTGGGATATGGCTGAGCAACAAAGCACAGCACATTATTTAATATACATTTTTTATAAGAGAAAACTGCTTTTAAATCTTGTGCTGTTGCTTGACACTGGCTACCACTATTAGTGGCTGTGACTGACACCTCAAATGAGCCTCGTAGCAATCTCTTTCACATGAATCTCTGTGACACGCATTCCCCAAAATGAAAAACCAAGATAGAATGATTATATAACTTACTTTGTTCCATATATCACACATTTAAATTGCTTTTAAAAACTTAGTATTTTCCCTAGATCCTTACCTAATTTGGCCTGATAAGAACATATTTCTTTTTTTTATAGTCACATACTAAAACTACTGAAAAGTGACACCTCTCTTTTTTTTTTTGAAGACCTACAGATTAATGAATCTCACTTGTCCTCCAACACAAATTTAGTGTCAAACTTTACATAAGATTGAGTCAGCATAATGAAATGGCAACCCACTCCAGTGTTCTTGCCTGGAGAATCCCAGGGTCGAGGGAGCCTGGTGGGCTGCCGTCTATGGGGTCGCACAGAGTCGGACACGACTGAAGTGACTTGGCAGCAGCAGCAGCAGCAGCAGAATTGTTTTTAAATTTCCCATCAGGTAATATTGTGCTCCTAATACTGTTTTAAAATACACAAATTGAGAATTTAACTAGAATTTTATGACTTATCTATAAAAACTCTAACAGGAGATGTTCAATTTCTAAAAAACAAAACTGATTATTCAGCAGGGATTTTTATGGCCAGATTCATTCCTACACCAGAATTTTTAAATAAAGTAATTGATATTACTTGCAAAAAAATTAACTTGTAACATTATGATTGGACAATTTCCCTCATATCTCAGATATTCTTTTTACTATTTTCATATGCAAAATTAAAAGGAGCATAATGGACTCAGGAATTATTCACAGCTTTCATTAATCTTTTATATTCTCTCTGGATAAGGGATAGGCTAGTAAGTAAGAGTTTTCACCACTCTAAGCTGTGAGTAATGCTGGGGGAATTACCTAGAAGATAGAAGAACTCTGCTCTAGGACAATGGGGATGAAGCAGTTGTTATTTGGCTTATTTTTAGTAGGACCGCTATCCAGCCCAACTTGGATCCAAGGTAATCCATCTTCTTCATATTCACATCCAGCCCACACAATCACTTTGAAAGAATCCTATGCTCTGTATAATTTTGGGGACCTATGTTAAGAGGAAAAAATACAGGCATTGTTTCCCTCTGGATCCACCAACCCCCAATGAAGGAGGGATATAGATACTGCTTCTACCACTAAACTAATTAGGCCTTGTTTGAAGCCTGATACCTAATCAAGCCAAAACTTAGTACTGTTTATATGCCACAAGTTCAGTCCAGTTCAGTCACTCAGTCGTGTTCAACTCTTTGTGACCCCATGAACCGCAAGATGCCAGGCCTCCCTGTCCATCACCAACTCCCAGAGTCCACCCAAACTTATGTCCATTGAGTTGTTAATGCCATCCAACCATTTCATCCTCTGTTTTTCCCTTCTCCTCCTGCCCTCAATCTTTCCCAGCATCGGGGTCTTTTCAAATGAGTCAGCTCTTCACATCAGGTGGCCAAAGTATTGAAGTTTCAGCTTCAGCATTAGTCCTACCAATGAACACCCAGGACTGATCTCTTTTAGGATGGACTGGTTGGATCTCCTTGCAGTCCAAGGGACTCACAAGAGACTTCTCCAACACCACAGTTCAAAAGCATCAATTTTGGGTGCTCAGCTTTCTTTATAGTCCAACTCTCACATCCATACATGACCACTGGAAAAACCATAGCCTTGACTAGACGGAACTTTGCTGGCAAAGTAATGTCTCTGCTTTTCAATATGTTGTCTAGGTTGGTCATAACTTTCCTTCCAAGAATTAGGTGTGTTTTAATTTCATGGCTGCAGTCACCATCTACAGTCATTTTGGAGCCCAGAAAAATAAAGTCAGACGCTGTTTCCACGGTTTCCCTATCTATTTGCCATAAAGTGATGGAACTGGATGCCATAAACTTAGTTTTCTGAATGTTGAGTTTTAAGCCAACTTTTTCACTCTCCACTTTCACTTTCATCAAGAGGCTCTTTAGTTCTTCTTTACTTTCTGCCATAGGGGTGGTGTGGTCTGCATATCTGAGGTTATTGATATTTCTCCCAGCAATCTTGATCCAAGCTTGTGTTTCATCCAGCCCAGCATTTCTCATGATGTATTCTGCATATAAATTAAATAAACAGAGTGACAATGTGCAGCCTTAATGTACTCCTTTACCTTTTTGGAACTAGTCTGTTGTTCCATGTCCAGTTCTAACTGTTGCTTTCTGGCCTGCATACAGATTTCTCAAGAGGCAGGTCAGGTGGTCTGGTATTCCCATCTCTTTCAGAATTTTTCACAGTTCCTTGTGATCCACACAGTCAAAGGCTTTGGCATAGTCAATAAATCATAAATAGATGTTTTTCTGGAACTCTCTTGCTTTTTCAATGATCCAGTCAGTGTTGGCAATTTGACCTCTGTTTCTTCTGCCTTTTCGAAAACCAGCTTGAACATCAGGGAGTTCACGGTTCACGTATTGCTGAAGCCCAGCTTGCAGAATTTTGAGCATTACTTTACTAGCACGTGAGATGAATGCAATTGTATGGTTGAGCATTGTTTGGCATTGCCTTTCTTTGGAATTGGAATGAAAACTGACCTTTTCCAGTCCTGCGGCCACTGCTGAGTTTTCCAAATTTGCTGGCATATTGAGTTCAGCACTATCACAGCATCATCTTTCAGGATTTGAAAGAGCTCAACTGGAATTCCATCACCTCCACTAGCTTTGTTCATAGTGATGTTTTCTAAGGCCCACTTGACTTCACATTCCAGGATGTCTGGCTCTAGATGAGGGATCACAGTATGCTCAAAGAAACCAGCAATTGTGTCTTGCAACCAATAGAAAATAACTGACCATTATATAGCTCCTGTGTTAATGCATGCAGCCCTCTAGGTGAAAATACATCATTAAAAAAGTGTTACACAGAGAGATATAAGAGATAACATTTCTGGTGGCTGGTCAAGCACCTTGCAGGAGGTGACCAATACCACTTACATCATAAGTGACTTTTGCATCCTTTAACTACAGAGTTTTTCTTCTCGGTTTCTAGTTGAAACATCTAACAATACACAGCTCTACGAGCTCATCTTTAACAGTGCCATTAGCTGACTGCCTGATAAGATTAACTTCTTTATCTGTATGTGAGGTTATTTAATATCCTCCTTATCAGAATCACACTGACCTATGCAATTATGGACGCTGAGATTTGTTTTTTGCCTCCCATTAATTTACTTTCATGATGCTAACAGAGTAATGAAATGTGTATCTATATAGGATAATCAAATAGAGAACCTAGAGCCTATTCATATTCATTATTTAAACAGAACAAGTAAGTGTATTAGTTTCCAAATGCTTCTCTAGGTTGCCACAAACTCAGTGGCTTAAAACAACACAAATGTCTTATGTTATAGCACTAGAGGACTGAAGTCTAAAATGAGTCACAAGGCTGCATCCTTTCTGGAAGCTCCAGGGGAGAATGTTTTCTGAACCTTTCCAGCATTCAGAGGCTGCCCACATTCCTTGGCTCATGGCCTGTTCTTCATGTGCAGTCTGACCTCTGCTTTTATCATCACATCTCTCTCTCTGATTCTGATCCTCCCACCTCCCCTTGTGGTTAGATCAGACCACTGAAATAAACCAGGATAATCTCATCTCAAAGTCCTTAACATTATCATATCTGAAAAGTCACTTTAGTCAGAGAAGGTAATGTATTCACAGGGTCCTGGAATTAGATTCTGGACATCTCTGGAGGCTACTCTTCTGCTACTATAGTAAACAGTGCCAAATCCAGTGTTTTGTGTGTATACATGACAGCAAAAAACAAACAAACAAATAAACAAACTATTGCCACTTCTCATCTCAACTGTAGATGGATCATTCAACACCTTAACTATCCAAGGTGCAGATGATAAAATAGTGTTATATAGTATTATTTAGAACAGTGGGAAGTACATCAACTCCCGAGTCAGAAAGTCTTTCTTTTAATATCCTGAATTTTCCACTCAGCTGTAATCATAGACAAGTTATTTAACTTCTCTGATCTTTAGTTCTATAATCTGTAAGAACAATAATGTTCATCTTGTAAATTGTAAGTAGTTTTACCTTATCATGAAGACTAAATAGTGTGTTTAAACATCCTGACACTTTGAATATGGCCTGGTACTTGATAAATTTGTGTCTGCTTTTATTAAAACTATAATTACAGTCAAGTCAGAAGCTCCAGTATCCCCACTTTTCCTCCTTGTCTTTATTTCCTCAAAGAGGGTCCCTTTTTTCTTATTTCCAGAAATATTGTCAAGAACACTGGCATGTCTCTCCCAAGTGAGAAATCTGTAACCTAACCACACTGTAGATGCTGGGCAGCACACCAGGGCTCCTGCCTCTCATCAGAGCACAAAGGCTGAGGAGTGCTCACCCTCCAGCCAGCATCACCTGGTGACTGCTCCCTGCTTTACACAGCCTTCCTGCTCCCTAGCTGCTAAATAAAGACATGATTTCATTTTTAGTTCATAAAAATACTGAAATATAACTGCAGGTAGTGGTCTATCCCAGTTAATAATGGGATGCAGCATAGGTATTTGTTAATGCATTTCTTACTATCAATTATATAGATATAGACACACAGTGATGTGTTCATAACAGAGTCTATCTAAATTTCAAATGGGAATTACTCATTCCTTCTCAATGAGTAACCCATTGACTTACTGGGAAATCTGTTAAAAATCTGTCCTAGTTTATTTCTTAGCAAATTGTAATCTAAACTATTAATTCCAAAGAGCAGATAGATTTAGACAAAAATTAATCTACAAATAATTATGATAAAAATAACTTTATAGTCAAGAACCAATTGATAAGCAAACCATACAAGTTTTAAAATGTCCTCTTTTTTAACATTTTATTTTATATTGGAGTATAGCCAATTTCCAACCAGTCCATTCTGAAGGAGATCAGCCCTGGGTGTTCTTTGGAAGGAATGATGCTGAAGCTGAAACTCCAGTACTTTGGCCACCTCATGCGAAGAGTTGACTCATTGGAAAAGACTCTGATGCTGGGAAGGATTGGGGACAGGAGGAGAAGGGGATAACAGAGGATGAGATGGCTGGATGGCATCATAGACTCGATGAACGTGAGTCTGAGTGAACTCCGGGAGATGGTGATGGACAGGGAGGCCTGGCGTGCTGCAGTTCATGGGGTCGCAAAGAGTCGGACGCGACTGAGCTGAAGTGAACTGATAACCAGTTTGGGCTGCCCAGGTGGCACTAGTAGTAAAGAACCACCCGCCAAAGAGGAGACATAGGAGACACAGGTTGAAATACTGGGTTAGGAATGATCCCTTGGAGGACAGCATGGCAATCCAGTCCTGTATTCTTGTCTGGAGAATCCCATAGACAGAGGAGCCTGGCATGCTACAGTCATGGGGTGGCAGAGTCAGGCATGACTGAAGCAACTTAGTAGGCAAGCACATAGCCATTAGCAATGTTACAATAGTCTCAGGTGCATAGTAAGGGACGCAGCCATACATATACATGTATCCATTCTCCCCCAAGTCCGCTCCCATCTACGCTGCCACATAATATAACATTAACAGTTCTCTGTTAAAACACCATCTTTTAGTTGCAAGTCTCACCAAATCCCTATTGAAATTTCATTGTAATGATGAGATCAAAAGAAAAGGTTCTTGTGGCATATATATAAACATCATCACATTTGGCTAAAACAGACTTATTTTGTTCACCCATCTCCTTTCTTTCAACTTTTTTCTCACTTTTTAATGAGCTGGCTGCACTCCACATGTTAGTTGATGACTCTGTCAAGTCTGTAACCACGCCAGAAAGCACCGGAGCCACATTAGGGACTTTAATTCAGCAAAATAGTCACTGAGTTTTCAAAAAAGCTGATAACTTGGGAAGATGAGGTACCTAGAGATAGCTCATCTGTAAGAAACAGCTGCACTCCCTAAAACTAGAGGTATGAAATAAAGAAGAGATGATGACATCAGAGTCCAGGAGCCACGCTCAGTAGGGAGCTGAAACCCCAGTGAAAGTACTTCCAGAGAGACCACCAGATGAGCCCATAGCAGGGGCTACCAGCTGCAAGCTGGAACTCTGGAAGAAGACCCACTGGCAGGAGCTAGACCCATGATATGGGGTTGCAGGTGGGACTGAGACCATAAATAAAGAATTGGTGGCAAGTCAGGGCTGTGTGTTATAGAAAGGACTTGAATCATGGAAGAAGAGCTACTGCTGAAGATTCATCCTGAAGCAGAGAGATGGAGAATTAGACTTACTGCCCTTCCCTTGCTTTGGAACAACAGAACTTAGATTGACTGAACATACCAAAAATAAAATGGGCAATGGGACCCAAGAAGTATAGTTTTCAAATATCCCTCTCTGCTTTAGAGAGAAGAACACAGAAAGAAGAGAGGAGGGTAGGGGTAGAAATCACACCTGAAATTAAATGTGTGTGTGTACTCAGTCATGTCCAACTCTTTGTGACTGCATGAACTGTAGCCCACCAAGCTCCTCTGTCCATGGGATTTCCCACACAAGAATACTGGAGTGGATTGCTATTTCCTTCTCCAGAGGATCTTCTTGGCCCAAGGATCAAAGCTGCATCTCTTGTGTCTCCTACACTGGTGTGGATTCTTTACCACTAGTACCACTTGGGAAGTGCTGAAAATAAATAGTCATGGGCAAAATAGCTAGAACTTGGATTCAGAGAAGATAAAAGTAGGCATTAACATTTTGGGGGATTCAACTAACTCCAGTATTCTTGTCTGGGAAATCCCAAGGACAGAGGAGTCTGGTGGGCTACAGTCCATGTGATCACAAAGAGTTGAACACAACTGAGTGCACACACACACGTTTTTTTTTTTAAAGAGTCATCTTAAATTGTTGCGATTTGCTCTATTGTTTATCATTTGCCACTGTCTTGTGGAAATGATTGCTAACGTGCTCTAATGTGCATTGGCACTGTGATTATTAATTTATCTAAGTATTGGATATAAACCTTTAACTGTTCTGAGAAGCATTCAGGTGCCATCCACAAAAATTCACCTAGGCCACTTTCATGCACTGGGCAGTGACCATTCAAGCCTGGCCTGTTAGTTAACTGCCCCATCTTGATCTGCAGACCGTCACATTACCCATCCTCTTTTCAACTCTAAGAAAATATGCACATGACCATCACCACCAAAATTAACAACTACATTCACATATCCTGTAACAGGGCTCAGGACAATTGTGAAGAATCAGGAACTGGATTTTGTGCCGTTTTTCCAGAAAGGAAGAGCAAAAATCAGATTTTGACTAACTTTATTCAAGTCAAACAACTAAAAGCAAGTAATAGATATAAAATTTGATACTATGAACTAAAGTACTTTGTTCTCTTTGTCTATGCCCCCATGTTAAAATCTGTAATTAACTCCAGTTATAGTCTAGTAACCTCAAGATCCAGAAGTTGGTTACAAAGTTAATTAAATAAGTGATAGTGGTGGGGTACTTCAGTTACATTATGAAGAAGCATCTACCATCATGAACAATTTTGGCTTTTGAGAAAACATGGGGTGGTTTTTTTACAGACAAAAGATAGAACACCAACTTTAACAAATGTACTGATAATATACTGATTATATGAATTCAATCTGAGAAACAAATGATTGCTATAGAAGAAATAATAACCTTGTTAGAAGAAAATATTTGCCTTCTAGTTAAGCATGGTAAAATAACTGATGGAGCACTTATTCATACATTGGAGAAGGAAATGGCAACCCACTCCAGGGACGGGGAGCCTGGTGGGCTGCTGTCTATAGGGTCACACAGAGTCGGACATGACTACTGAAGCGATTTAGCAGCAGCAGCAGCAGCAGCACTTATTGGCCTTTAGATTACCACATCAATATCTCTAATTTTGTGAGTCACAGGATTTATTAAGTGCCATTTGTGTTCTTTAGATATCTTTAGTATATTTTTCTTTACCATCTGAGCCACCAGGGAAGCATACTAAAATTTTCTAAATAACTGCAAAAGAGAGAAAAGTCATATTATTTTTGCTTCTCCAAAGTTAATTTGATCTTATCTTTTATCTTGCAGAAAAATGCATTCTTTTATCCATATGATAATTCTGTTTACCCTAGCATATGATGTCACACTTCAATCCAAAAAGATAGCATTGTATTTAAACATAACTATTATTTCTTCTTTATTTTCCTCTCCTTGATATTCAAATAAAGGTATCATTTGAACCATGTAGCCTCATTTTTGTAGTAATGAAATAAAGCATATTTTAAGGCAGACAAGAAAAATTTAAATATAAAATTTTGCTCTGCTCGTTTGGACCTTCTCCCTCCTCTCAAGTGTGCATTTTACCTCTGCGCTATGTGTTAACCAAACCTTCCCAACGGCAGAAATACCAGTTCAACCATCATCATCCACTTTTCTTCTTCTGGAGCCAGCTATGTAATCTCTTAAAAGATAAGTTTACTTACTTATGACTGTATTAATCTTATAAGATTAAGTCTTAGACTAACAAGTGTGTGACTCTGCCTCTGATAAAAATGATAACTAGGCAACTTGAAATGATTAATGAAACATAGAGTTCTATAAGATAAATGGCTATAATAGTGTAGCTCCAGATACCGGAAGAATCAACAAGAGGAAACAGACCATTTCTTGGACTATCACTGATTAGCAAGACAGGCGTTCCACAGGCTTTTGGCTACTATTAACCGGGCCTAGTCCTGAGCAGCTGTGCCCCCTTCCAGGGGGTTTTCCTGACCCAGGGATCAAAACCCAGGTCTCTAACATCTCCTGCATTGGCAGATGGGTTCTTTACTACTAGTGCCACCTGGGAAGTCCAACAGCAAATTAAAAGGACTACCAAAGAAATCCATGTTCACCCTGGTAAGGAGCTTTCTTAGAACCATGGAACAAACCAGTCACAAATGCCTCCAAAACCTTGGCCAAAATTAAGTCTGAAAGGGAGGGAATTGTAAAATAAAGAATACTGCCTACTGTCCAGTTCTGGAAGAATCAATTCATTAGCTTCTGCAGTCACTGGCCTATATACTGCACTACCCTGAAAGGAATTTAGAGCCAAGATCAGGATGAGATACTTTGCATTCTGGGGAAAATGGCAATCATAATTGGCCTTTAGATAGTTAGATATTTGTAGGAGAAAATCTTATGAACCCAATTTTTTACATCTTCTCATATTTAGAAAAGAACTAAAACTCTGAACTAAGATACTTGCTCCTCCCAATGAGTAGTCACTCTCTACCAAGATATGACCTTGCTTGCATGTACCCCTTCACCAAAGTCACATATATACTGACCTTACACTCATGGAGACTCAAATAAAATTTTCCATTTCTCTTTTAGGTTGACTATAGATTAGTTTTTTGTCAACAGCAGCTATCATAAAGCTAAAATAATTATATGGATATAGTGAACACACACACACTGATGTACATGTTTTTGTGTGTGTATATACATATATGTGTGTTTAGTCAGTAAATCATGTCTGACTCTTTTGCAACCTCATGGACTGTAGCATGCCAGCCTCCTTTATCCATGGGATTTCCCAGGCAAGAATACTGGACTGGGTTGCCATTTTCTTCTCCAGGGGGTCTTCTGGACTCAGGGATTCAACCTGCATCTCCTACATCACAGGCATATTCTTCACTGCTAAGCCACTAGGAAAGTCCATATATACACACACATGTATATTTGTGTACATGTATATCTTTCAGCTGCATGTACACACTTATGTTTATCATTGCCTATAAATGAGTACAAGTAGCAGAGAACAGACATGCTGGAAAGTAGATATGATATCATAGATGTATAAACAGAAATGTGAAGACAAAAGGATATTTATTAATAAATACTTGTATACTCCTGTGTGGATATATACAAACCATAGGGTTTGTATTCTGATATATGATTTCTCATATTAGATTCACCTGCATTGTCTCGGAGACTGCAGAACAATGTGTGTGAGAGGGAGACAGAGAAATAGAGAAACACCTTAGCACGGTTACCACAGGAGATCGAAATTGGAAATTTATTATAGAGAATGGAAAGCTTTTACCTGAGACATTTTGACTCAGAACACCAAGAAAAAAAAATGCATGAAAAATTCAAAGACAACTACACTGAGGACCAAATTATCAAAGTTTGGGGCAAAAGTCCAGAGACTTGGCTAACCAGAGGTCTGTTATTGCTCACTCAAACAGAAACCACAATGTATTGGTCCAGAAAAAGAGTGACTACATTTTTCCTCTCTTAACCTTTTAGCCCCAATTTCATTCTCCTTCCCTTTGGGTCTCCTTTTGAAGTGTGAAGAGTGCTCATTTATTTGTTTGCAGCGTGGTCTCACAAGAAATAGTGGATGCAGACAAGCAGCCCGACAGCAAAACATGAAGTACTGTTGATGAAAACATGGAGGGAGTGGCGGAGGGAGGCAGGGGGAGGATGAGAGGTTGAAAACTAGCATTAAAATAGTGCATAGCACAGAGAACTCCACTCAAAGCTATGTGGCAGCCAGAGAGGAGGGACGTTGACGGGAGAACGGATGCATGTAAATGCATGGCTGTCTCTTTGCTGTTAACCTGAAACTATCACAACATGATTAATTAGTTATACCACAATACAAAATTGAAAGGTTTTTAAAAAATAAAGTGGTGCAAAGCTACCACATTCCAAATATAAGACGTAAATACAGGTTTTCACGATAAATTCAAGGACCAATAAAAATAACTATATTCTACATTCTTGGGCTTCTTCTCTCTTGTTTCACAGTTTAATTTTTTTCTTACTTTCTTACATTTTAAAATTATTCTAGTGTTTTAATGTAAACCAAGTCAATTCACTTTCAAAGGACAATGGTTACAAATATGCTAATACAATTCAATACTCCCCATAACCCCTACCATATTTATTTTTGAACCAAAGATCCCCCCAGAAAAATTTTTATTCCATTGGTCTTTAGGGGATTTTCCCTTCTCTAGCTTCACTAATAACTGCAATTAGAAGAATAAAAGCAAACAGTTATTTCTTATTCACCAAATAAGGGTCATAAATGGGCATTCATCCAAAGTTTGGGACCAAAGTCCAGAGACTTGGCTCACCAGAGGCCTGTAATTGCTCAAACAGAAACTACCATGTACTGGCCCAGAAAAAGAGTGGGCCAGTTATCATAGCTCACTTGATAAAGAATCTGCCTGTAATGCAGGAGATCTGGGTTCAGTCCCTGGATTGAGAAGATTCCCTGGAGAAGAGAATGGCAACCCACTCCAGTATTCTTGCCTGGTAAATTCCATGGACAGAGGAGTCTGGTGGGCAATAGTCCATGAGGTTGCAAAGAATCAGACACAACTGAATGACTCACACACAAACACACACACACACACACACACACACACACACACACGGGCAATCACATTTCTCTAAACCTCACAACAACTCTGTAAGAGGCAATTACTGCCTATTCTCAGTTTTATAACAAAACACTGGTAAAGGAATGGTAGGTGTTGGGATCTGTAAATAGTACAGGCAACAAAGTTAAGGCTATGCCAAAGTCTGTAAAGGACATGTTCATCCAGATTTCCTAAGGGGTGGGGTGGGGGGAGGACATAATACAAACCTTATAACTCAATTCAGTGAAGAATCACTACTCATAGACCTTCTGACCCCAGAATTCTCCTGCTGGTTTAATGTGTGAAATCCTAAGAAATAGGCAACCTTGCTTGTAGCATCCTTACTTCTGTGTGCGTTGAAAACAAGTGAGGAATTAAACTAAAATATCCACTAAACAATATAAGATCAAATACATTATGATTCATCTATACATAGAAAACTATGAAGCTTTAAATTAAATAGGTACATTATTGTGGGGAGGATATCAAGATGGCAGAGTAGGACACTGAGCTCACCTCCCTCCATGAACACATCAAAAATGTGTCTATGTAAGGAGCAATTTTCAATGAAAGCAAACTGGCAGAGGGACTCATACAACCAAGAGTATAAAGAAAGATCCAAATGAAATTAGGTAGGAAGGGAAGAGCATCAGTCATGGAAACCTGTATCCCTAGGAGGAGGACACAGACAAGGAAGGGGATTTTACCAGTCTGGAGATCCTCCCTGGAGAATGAGCTGTTCAAACCACAGTGAACATCCCAGCCCTGGGGTCCAACATCGAAAGACAAGTTCCTCTAGCTAGCTTGAAAACCAGTAGTATAAACACAAGGGCTATAAGAAACCTAGACTTTTGCTTGTGAAGAAGATACATGTGCTTGCTTTCTCCTGGGAAGAAGGCAGAGGAAGCAGAATTAAACTGCCTGGGACTCTGGCTGGTTTCCATGACTACCCTGGGCACCCTGGACCATGCTGAGTGCCCACTCTGGTCCCTGTGGCTCTGCTGCTGTTCAACACTAGGGCAAAGGGCCAATGAGGGAGCACAGACGGATGGAAAGAGCCAGCTTAGACCTTGCACGGCTTCCAAACAGAGTGAGAGTGGTCGTTACCGGCATTCATGGAGGCATTACATCACAAACAGTCTGGATCTCAAACTGATGTGCCAACACTGTCTTGCCATGAAAGTCAGACCTCACTGGATGCCTATCCTGGCGCCTCTTGGTCCAGCACTACTACTTTCTGGGTTGAAAGTGCTATTGCTCAGAGGAGGAAGGGTGCACACTTAGAGGGAATGAAACCCACTTGGATCCAACCGTCAGGTTTCTGCTCCAGAACACTAAGACATGAACCCACCTCAGCAGGGCAGTGTTAGCCAGTGATCATAGAAGAAGCCTTAACTCACACCTGGTTCCAGCTCTAGCCCCTCCATCTCCATTCCCACCTCCCACCAATGTGAGAGCTGCCAACTCACCCTTGTGGAAGACGTGAGCCCTGATCTTATCAGATACAGATCTTCCACCAAAGCCACTGGGCACACGTAGGCTACACAGCAATGCTCCCACAAAAGGACACTCCTTCAAGACCAGGGTAGGTAACTATTTCACCTAATTTCATAGAGACAAAGAAAGTTAAGCAAATGATGAGACAGAGGAATTTGTTCCAAAGAAAAGAAAAAGAAAAAAAAAACTGAAAAAAAAAACTAATGAAAAAGAGAAAAACACTTTACCAGATAAAGAGTTAAAAGCATTAGTAATAATAATACTAACTGAAATAGGGAAAAGAACAGATGAATAGAGAATTTTAACAAGGAACTAAAAAATATTTTTTTAAGAAATAGAATTGAAGAGTACAATAACAACAACAACAAAAACACTAGAAGGAATTAATACCAGACTAGGTGATACAAAAGAACTCATAAGTGACCTTAAATACAGAATAATATAAATTACCCATTTTAGACAGCAAAAATAAAAACAAAAAATGAGAGCAGTTTAGGGGACAACAGTAACAGTACTAACATTCACATTATAGAGGTCCCAAGGGCTGCTGTCTATGAGGTCTCACAGAGTCGGACAAGACTGAAGCAATAGCAGCAGCAGTAACAGCAAAAGGAGAAGGGGCTTCCCTGATAGCTCCATTGGTAAAGAATCCACCTGCAAGGCAGGAGATACTGGTTTGATTCATGGGTTGGGAAGATCCACTAGAGAAGAGATAGGCTACTCACTCCAGTATTCTCAGGCTTCCCTTGTGGCTTAGCTGGTAAATAATCCACCTGCAATGTGGGAGACCTGGGTTCGACCCCTGGTTTGGTAAGATCCTCTGGAGAAGGGAAAGGCTACAGACTCCAGTATTCTGGCCTGGAGAATTCCATAGAATCCCATCTGTAAGCTTTCATAAGCCTTTTATCCTTCTCCATCAGAGGGCAGACAGATTGAAAACCACCATCACAGAAAACTAACCAATTGAATCATATGGACCAAAGCCTTGTCTAACTCAATGAAACTATGAGCCAAGCTATGTAGGGCCACACAAAACAAGTGGATCCTTGTGGAGAGTTCTGACAAAATGTGGTCCACTGGAGAAGGGAATGGTAAAACACTTCAGTATTCCTGCCTTGAGAACACCATGAAGAGTGCATAAAGGCAAAAAGATAGGACACTGAAAGAGGAACTCCTCAGGTGCCCAGTATGCTACTTGAGATCAGTGGAGAAATAAATCCAGAAAGAATGAAGAGATGGGGCCAAAGCAAAAACAACACCTAGTTGTGGATGTGACTGGTAATGGAGACAAGGTCCAATGCTATAAAGAGCAACACTGCATAGGAACCTGGATGGTTAGGTCCATGAGTCAAGGCAAATTTAAAGAGATCAAACAGGAGATGTAAAGAGTGAACATCAACATTTCAGGAATCAGTAAACTAAAAATGGACTGGAATGGATGAATGTAACTCAGATGACCATTATATCTACTACTGTGGGAAAGAATCCCTTAGAAGAAATACAGTAGCCATCATAGTTAACAAAAAAGTCCAAAATGCAGTACTTGGATGCAGTCTCAAAAATGAGAGCATGATCTCTGTTTGTTCCCAAGGCAAACCATTCAATATCATGGTAATCCAGTCTATGCCCCAACTGGTAATGCTGAAGAAGCTGAAGTTGAATGGTTCTATGAAGACCTACAAGACCTTCTAGAATTAACACCCCAAAAAGATGCCATTTTCATTATAGGGGACTGGAATGCAAAAGTAGGAAGTCAAGAAACATCTGGAATAACAGGCAAATCTGGCCTTGGAGTACAGAATGAAACAGGGCAAAGACTAATAGAGTTTTGCCAAGAGAATGCACTGGTCATAGAAAACACCCACTTCCAACAACACAAGAGAAGACTCTACACATGGACATCACCAGATGGCAGACACCAAAGTCAGATTGATCACATTCTTTGCAGCCAAAGATGAGGAAGCTTGATACAGTCAGCAAAAACAAGATCAGAAGCAGACTGTGGCTCAGATCGTGAACTCCTTATTGCCAAATTCAGACTGAAATGGAAGAAAGTAGGGAAAACCACTAGGCCATTCAGGTACGACCTAAATCAAATCCCTAACGATTATACAGTGGACGAGAGAAACAGATTTAAGAGACTAGACCTGATAGACAGAGTGCCTGATAAACTATGGATGGAGATTCGTGACATTGTACAGGAGACAGGGAATAAGACCATCCCCAAGAAAAAGAAAGACAATAAAGCAAAATGGTGGTCTGAGCAAGCTTTACAAATAGCTGAGAAAAGAAGAGAAGAAAAAGGCAAAGGAGAAAAGGAAAGATATACCCATCTGAGTGCAGAATTCCAAAGAATAGCTAGGAGAGATAAGAAAGCCTTCCTTAGTGATCAGTGCAAAGAAATAGAGGAAAACAATAGAATCAGAAAGACTAGAGATCTCCTCAAGAAAATTAGAAATACCAAGGGAACATTTCATGCAAAGATGGACTCAATAAATGACAGAAATGGTATGGACCTAACAGAAAGAGAAAAGATTAAGAAGAGGTGGCAAGAATACACAGAAGAACTGTATAAAAAATAACTTCATGGCCCAGATAATCATGATGGTGTGATCATTCAGCTACAGCCAAACATCCTGGAATGCGAAGTCAAGTCGGCCTTATGAAGGATCACTACAAACAAAGCTAGTGGAGGTGATGGAATTCCAGTTGAGCTATTTCAAATCCAGAAAGATGATGCTATGAAAGTGCTGCACTCAATATGCCAGCAAATTTGGAAAACTTAACAGTGGTCACAGGACTGGAAAAGGTCAGTTTTCATTCTGATCCCAAAGAAAGGCAATGCCAAAGAATGCTCAAACTACCTCACAATTGCATTCATCTCACACTAGTTGGAGAAGGCAATGGCACCCCACTCCAGTACTCTTGCCTGGAAAATCTCATGGATAGAGGAGCCTGGTGGGCTACAGTCCATGGGTTCACCAAGAGTCAGACACAACTGAGTGACTTCACTCTCACTTTTCACTTTCATGCATTGGAAAAGAAAATAGCAACCCACTTAAGTGTTCTTACTGGGAGAATCCCAGGGATGGCAGAACCTGGTGGGCTGCCATCTATGGGATCACACAGAGTCAGATACGACTGATGTGACTTAGTAGCAGTAGCAGCAGCAGCAGCACACATTAGTAAAATAATGCTCAAAATTCTCCAAGCCAGGCTTCAACAGTTTGTGAACCGTGAACTTCCAGATGTTGAAGCTGGTTTTAGAAAAGGCAGAGGGACCAGAGATCAAATTACCAACATCTACTGGATCATGGAAAAAGCAAGACCATTCCAGAAAAACATCTACTTCTGCTTTATTGACTATGCCAAAGGATTTGCCTGTGTGGAACACAATAAACTGTGGAAAATTCTGAAAGAGAGATGGGAATACCAGACCACCTGACCTGCCTCTTGAGAAATCTATATGTAGGTCAGGAAGCAACGGTTAGAACTGGACATGCAACAACAGACTGGTTCCAAATAGGAAAAGGAGTACATCAAGGCTGTATATTGTCACCCTGCTTATTTAATTTATATGCAGAGTACATCAAGAAAAACGTTGGACTGGATGAAGCACAAGCTGGAATCAAGACTGCTGGGAGAAATATCAATAACCTCACATATGCAGGTGACATCACCCTTATGGCAGAAAGTGAAGAAAAACTAAAGAGCCTCTTGATGAAAGTGAAAGAGGAGAGTGAAAAATTTGGCTTAAAGCTCAACATTCAGAAGTCTAAGATCATGGCATCTGGTCCCATCACTTCATGGAAAATAGATGGGAAAACAGTGGAAACAGTGGCAGACTTTATTTTTTGGGCTCCAAAATCCCTACAAATGGTGATTGCAGCCATGAAATAAAAAGACACTTACTCCTTGGAAGAAAAGTTATGACCAATCTAGACAACATATTAAAAAGCAGAGTCATTACTTTGCCAACAAAGGTGCATCTAATCAAGGCTATGGTTTTCCCGGTAGTCATGTATTGATGTGAGAGCTGGACTACAAAGAAAGCTTAGTGCCCAAGAATTGATGCCTTTGAACTGTGGTGTTGGAGAAGACTCTTGAGAGTCCCTTGGACTACAATGAAATTCAACCAGTCCATCTTAAAGGAAATCAGTCCTGAATATTCATTGGAAGGACTGATGTTGAAGCTGAAACTCCAATACTGGTCACCTGATGTGAAGAGCTGACTCATTTGAAAAGACCCTGATGCTGGGAAAGATTGAGGGCAGGAGAAAGGGACAACAGAGAATGAGATGGCTGGATGGCATCACCAACTCAATGGAGATAAGTTTGAGTAAATTCTGGGAGTTGGTGATAGACAAGGAGGTATGGCATGCTGCAGTCCATGAGGTCGCAAAGAGTCAGACATGACTGAGTAACTGAACGGAAAGGAAGAGAAAGGAGTATAAAATGTGTTTGATGAAATTATGAAGGAAAATGTTCCAAATGTGCAAAAGGTAACAGATATCCAGGTACAGGAAGCATAGAGAGTCAATCAACAGATAAATAGATAAAGAATATGTGGTATATGAATGCAATGGAATATTACTCTGCCATAGAAAGGAACAAATTTTGTTACTTGCAAGAACAGGGATGGATCTAGGGGCAATTATGCTCAGTGAAATAATGCAGACAGAGAAAGCCAAATAGTATATGTTATCATTTAAATGTGAAATCTATAAAATATACTAATGAATATAACAGAATAGAGACATCGATAAAGAGTATAACTAGTAGTTACCAGTGGGCAGAGGAATGGAGGGGAGAAAAGATAGGGTTAATATATTAAGGGGTATAAAGTATTAAACACAAAATAAAGTAACAGATATACTCTACAGCACATGGCATTTAGCCAATATTTGTAATAACTTTAAATGGAGTATAATCTATAAAAACATTGTATTACTATGCTGTACACCTGAAACTACTATAATAAAGTAAGTCAATTTATACATCAATAAAAATAAAATTAAATAGGTACATTTTTATAAGTTAATGTGGAAAATCTCTAAGGTACATTAAGCCAAAAAGAGTAAAGAACAGAAGAGTGTACAAAATGTGATCTCTTTGATGTGATAATCATACTTTTTATAATACAGATAATATTTAATGTAATATTAGAGGTCATTTTGGCATCTTTTCATAATATCTACTCTTATATATAATTTATTTTATGCACACCCACATACTTTGAGTGGAAAGAAGGTTGCAATATAGGGAAGTGTATTTTATAACTTTCAGAGCAATTTGAATTTTTTATATTCATAAAGTATTTTTATGTTAGTCACTCATTCCTCACTTTGTGACCCCATGGACTGTAGCCTACCAGGCTCCTCTGTCCATGTGATTTCCCAGGCAAGAATATTAGAGTGGGTTGTCATTCCCTTACTCCATGGGATTTTCCTGACCCAGGGACTGAACCTGGGTCTCCTGCATTGCAGGCTGATTCTTTATGTTTGAGCCACCAGGGAAATCCATGGGTGGGAAATTATGGACTATTAAATCTTTCATAATTTTCTGTATTAAAGGTTCATAAAATAAATATGCTATTCTGAAATATCCTTCCTATACTAAACACTTAAATATTCCTTAAATTAAATCTCACACACTTGGGAGAGCATTACAGAGTTTACAAAACTATAGGTGATGTCTTCCGTGAGCCATAACACCAAAACCAAATATCCTACAAAACACAAAGCAATACAAAAAAATTGGGCTAAATGTGGTGTTGAAAATCCACATAGAAATCAGGGCTTCCCTGGAGGTGTGTTTAACCCAGAAACCTTGAACTTTGCTGGTTTTCAGTACCTCAGTGGGACAAATTGGTCTGACAAGTCTAGGAGTAAAACCTGAGATATTACCCGTTAAGACAGGTACCAAAAACAACTATGTGGATGGAAAGGAGGCACATAGAAAAACTGGCACGGTGGCCAAATGAAGCAAAAACAAAGACAAGTTGTGTCTGTTAGACTTAGGTTGGTAAAGTAATCTTATCTTCCTTAATAATTCTATACCTAGCACTTCTCTCATACAGTCTTGGGATTTGACTTTTACCACACTCTCATGAAGTGAAATCTACATTCAAGAGATGAAATTTTATAAACTTTTGTTTCCAGATTAGTATAGCTCCCTAGTACTGGCAGAAAAAAAGGTTAATAATCTCAATGCAGCTTCTGAAGATTAAAGTTCCAGCAAACAGCTTGTAATTATTACATCTAAAAATGTGAGGAAACACAATAACCTAATCAAGAACAGACTGCAGAATAAGATACACACAGAGTATGGATGCTGAAAATTTATGAAGCAATGTATAAAACAAATACAGTCACAGTGTTTAAAGAGATGATAGCAGATACAGAAAATATTATAAAGAAATGAAACAACTGAGAGATCAGGACTATATTTAAAAGGATACAAAATATAATCACTGAAATTTAAAATTCATTTGATGTGTTGAAATGAGGAAGCCGAGCTGTTGAGAACATCAACAAACTGTAAGAAAAATATGAAGAGATTATTCAATAACTCAACTCAGAATTGAAATTATGACATGAAACTATGAAAGAGAGGTTAGGTGAAATCAATGACCAACAAGGAGCCCTAACAGCCTTTAACTGGAAATCCACACAGAATAAAAAGAAGGGGTCAAAACCAACATTCTGATGCTGCAAATTTTTCAGAATTGATTAAAAAACAATTTTTAGATAAAACCAATACAGTATTGTAAGGTAAAATAAAGTAAAAATAAAACTAATATATATATATATATATATATAATTAAAATGAAGTACAAAAAAGAATCACTGAGTTTAAAGAAAAACACCTTCTTCTAGTCACAGCATAGTAAACTGCAGAATATGAAAGCAAATGAGAAGATATCAAGGCACATGAGACTTTTCACTGTCAGTGATGGAAGCCAACTGCACTGACAACCTCTTTACTCTATGGTATATCTACAAGAAAGATGAAACCACTCTCATCTAAATCTCATCATCTAGTCTATTGGATCCCTCCAACATCCCTTCTCCTGCCTCTAAATCTCTCCATCCTTCTCTGTGCTTCCCTATTTCCAACTCCATCCTTTTATCATATCATAGTGTTAGCTGCTCAGTCATGTCCATCTCTCTGTGACCCCATGGACTGTAGCCTACCAGGCTCATTTGTCCATTGGATTCTCCAGGCAAGAATATTGGAGAGGTTGGCCATTATCTTCTCCAAGGGATCTCCTCAGCCCAGGGACTGAATCAAAATCTCCTGCCCTTTCAGGTGGATTCTTTACCAGCTAAGCCACTAAAGAAGTCCCCCATGGTATGGTCTATCATGCCATAGATAAGATGTAAAGTCATTTTCTGCTTATTTCACAGCTTATGCAGATTGTCTCTGGTTGCTCCTCTACTCCTTGGATCTTTTCCTTGAATCCACTAATTTCCACAGTTTTTGAAAGGCTAAGTTTCTTTAAAGAGTTTCTGCTAATCCCTCAGTATTTACCTTCAGAGCTCTTATCTCTTGATTTCTGTGTATGATTTTATGCCCTTTATCAACTTATAGACTGCCTGCCCCCATTCAATTCCCCCCCAAATTACCACATTTTTTAAAGTGATTAATAGAAATTAGTTTTGATATGACAATATTTTATAGAATAGAAAGTATTGGAGAACTTTTGATCAGTAACTGGTTAGAATTGATAGTCCAGCAAAAGAAGCCAGGTGACCTGAATTATCACTGACTGCTCTGGGTGAGGCTCTGTAGGAAAGGCTGAAATGAAAGCAGGGGCGATGAATGTTATTATCTAATAAGAGCAGTATAGTAGCATCAGACCTGGAAATGCTATCCCCTGATGTGTGTGCCCTGGCCCTTTCCTGAAAGCATAAGGAATTAAACACTGAGGAATTATATAGACATAAATTAGACAAAAGCATTACTGTAGTTCTAGTGACTATATTCTTTGGTCAAAGGATAAAATTTTGTAGAGCAGAACAAATCTGACTCCATATTACATCTCTTTCTTTTGCTTTAATCTTTGTAGTCTATTGTGTTTGCTATAAGTCAGTCATTAAAGGGATGTTGCCTATACCTTTGGAGAAGGAAATGACAACCCACTCCAGTCTTCTTATCTGGAAAATCCCATGGACAGAGGAACCTGGTGGGCCATAGTCCACACGGTCACGAAGAGTCGAACACGACTGAAGCAACTTAGCATGGCATGGCCTATACCTTGAAGTATACATAGTGACACATCTCTGGAATTCCTGCCTCCCCATGTCTTAGTATTAAGCAAAAATATCTCTGTTTAAGCTCACATCAAACATTCTCATCAAGCCCACCCATGACTGGATGCAGGAAGGAAGAAATTAGAACCAGGAAATATTTGCAGCAACTTAGCCTTTTAAACTTTACCCCTTATCCACTTCCCCCTTTTGCTCTATAAAAGAAACTAGCATCCAAACCCCAGCAAGATGGTTCTTTGGGACACTAGTCCATCATCTTCTCAGAAAGCTGGCTTTTTCAATAAAACATTTTTTCTCACCCCCAAAATTTGTCTCTCCATATATTGGCCTGTCATTTGGCAAGCAGTATGAGTTTGGACTCAGTAACAAAATCTCCTGCTTCCCAGAAAGCAGAGCGGTGTAGGAATAACGACAAATTTAACTTATAAACCATGTGTTGTGCTAAGACACTTTAGTCATGTCCAACTCTTTTCAACCCCATGGACTGTAGCCCTCCAGGCTCCTCTGTCCATGGGATTCTCCAGGCAAGAATACTGGAGTGGGTTGCCATGCCTTCCTCCAGGGGGGGGATCTTCCCCACCCAGGGATGGAACCAGCGTCTCTTATGTCTTCTGCACCAGCAGGCAGGTTCTTTACCACTAGTGCCATGTGGGAAGCCCTTACTTGCTATCGGAGATTCTCATTCTATTCTGCAACTTCTCTGAACTCAATTTTCTCATCTGTAAAATTGTGTATAAGGAGATTTCTGAAGAAAAATGATATAAGACATTAAAAGTATCTGACGTACTCTCTCCCTGGCAAACTGATTATCAACTTTCGCTCATCCTCCAATGTTTCTCTGACAATTTATAAGTTTGATACCCCAATCTACTACCTTATCAGTTATGTATGTTTCATTTTATTTCCTGGACCCTAATATTTTTTAGAGATTCATTCAAGAGTTTTCTTACCTGAGTATTTTAAATGCAAGCAAATGCAAGTAACTAATACTTGAAGTTACTGAAATCACATTGATTATATTCTTTACAGCCAAAGATGGAGAAATGCTATACAGTCAACAAAAACAAGACCAGGAGCTGACTGTGGCTCAAATCATGAACTCCTTATTACCAAATTCAGACTTAAATTGAAGAAAGTAGGGAAAATTGCTAGACCATTCAGATATGACCTAAATCAAATCCCTTATGCTTATACAGTGGAAATGAGAAAGATTTAAGGGCCTACATCTGATAGAGTGCCTGATGAACTATGGAATGAGGTTCGTGACATTGTACAGAAGACAGGGATCAAGACCATCCCCATGGAAAAGAAATGTAAAAAAAGCAAAATGGCCCTCTGGGGAGGCCTTAAAATAGCTGTGAAAAGAAGAGAAGTGAAAAGGAAAGATATAAGCATCTGAATGCAGAGTTCCAAAGAACAGCAAGAAATAAGAAAGCCTTCCTCAGCAATCAATGCAAAGAAATAGAAGAAAACAGAATAGGAAAGACTAGAGATCTCTTCAAGAAAATTAGAGATACCATAGGGACATTTCATGCAAAGATGGGCTCAATAAAGGATAGGAATGGTATGGACCTAACAGAAGAAGAAGATATTAAGAAGAGGTGGCAAGAATACACAGAAGAACTGTACAAAAGAGATCTTCACGACCTGGATAATAATGATGCTGTGATCACTCATCTAGAGCCAGACATCCTGGAATGTGAAGTCAAGTGGGCCTTAGAAAGCATCACTACGAACAAAGCTAGTGGAGGTGATGAAATTCCAGTTGAGCTCTTTCAAATCCTGAAAGATGATGCTGTGAAAGTGCTGCACTCAATATGCCAGCAAATTTGGAAAACTCAGCAGTGGCCACAGGACCAGAAAAGGTCAGTTTTCATTCCAGTCCCAAAGAAAGGCAATGCCAAAGAATGCTCAAACTACTGCACAATTGCACTCATCTCACATGCTAGTAAAGTAATGCTCAAAATTCTCCAAGCCAGGCTTCAGCAATACGTGAACCGTGAACCTTCTGATGTTCAAGCTAGTTTTAGAAAAGGCAGAGGAACCAGAGATCAATTGCCAACATCCACTGGATCATGGGAAAAGCAAGAGAGTTCCATAAAAACATCTATTTCTGTTTTATTGACTGTGCCAAAGCCTTTGACTGTGTGGATCACAATGAACTGTGAAAAATTCTGAGAGATGGGAATACCAGACCACCTGACCTGCCTCTTGAGAAACCTATATAGAGTTCAGGAAGCAACAGTTAGAACTGGACATGCAACAACAGACTGGTTCCAAATAGGAAAAGGAGTATGTCAAGGCTGTATACTGTCACCCTGCTTATTTAACTTCTATGCAGAGTACATCATGAGAAATGCTGGACTGGAAGAAACACAAGCTGGAAACAAGATTGCTGGGAGAAATATCAATAACCTCACATATGCAGGTGACACCACCCTTATGGCAGAAAGTGAAGAGGAACTGAAAAGCCTCCTGATGAAAGTGAAAGAGGAGTGTGAAAAAGTTGGCTTCAAGCTCAACATTCAGAAAACGAAGATCATGGCATCCAGTCTCATCACTTCATGGGAAATAGATGGGGAAACAGTGTCAGACTTTATATTAAGGGGCTCCAAAATCACTGCAGATGGTGACTGCAGCCATGAAGTTAAAAGACATTTACTCTTTGGAAGAAAACTTATGACCAACCTAGAGGTGAGGTGAGTTCAAGTCGCTCTGTGGTGTCAGACTCTTTGTGACCCCATGGACTGTAACCTACTAGGCTTCTCCATCCATGGGATTCTCCAGGCAAGAATACTGGAGTGGATTGCCATTTCCTTCTCCAGGGGATCTTCCCGACCCAGTATCAAACCCGGGTCTCCTGCATTGGAGGCAGACGTTTTAACCTCTGAGCCACCAGGGAAGCCCATGATCAACCTAGATAGCATATTCAAAAGCAGAGATATTACTTTGCCAACTAATTCCATCTAGTCAAGGCTATGGTTTTTCTAGTAGTTATGTGTGGATGTGAGACTTGGAATGTGAAGAAGGCTGAGCCCCGAAGAATTGGTGTTTTTGAACTGTGGTGTTGGAGAAGACTCTTGAGAGTCCCTTGGACTGCAAGGAAATCCAACCTGTCCATTCTGAAGGAGATCAGCCGTGGGATTTCTTTGGAAGGAATGATGCTAAAGCTGAAACTCCAGTACTTTGGCCACCTCGTGTGAAGAGTTGACTCATTGGAAAAGACTCTAATGCTGGGAGGAACTGGGGGCAGAAAGAGAAGGAGACGACAGAGGGTAAGATGGCTGGATGGCATCACTGACTCGATGGACATGAGTGTGAGTGAACTCTGGGAGTTGGTGATGGACAGGAAGGCCTGGTGTGCAGCAATTCATGGGGTAGCAAAGAGTTGGACATGACTGAGCAACTGGACTGAACTGAATCCTTGAAACGACAATGTCCCTTGTGTGACCCCAGGGAGTAGATTTTGAAAAGACATCATAAAATGGATATTGCATGAATAGGCTAAAAATTTTATTGAAATCAGTAAAGGATGGAATCTCTATTGTATTTAGCACAATAGGATGAAAGAAAATAAATATCAAAGATATCTAGAACCTTAAAGAGTAAAGAGATGGAGGAGAGGGATACCCATTACATATCTCTATTCAAACTATGACTCCTTGGGTTTTGCCAAGATGAAGGCAATTAGGAATATTATTTAGCTCCCTACAGAAAAGGTGATGGATCTGATGAACTAATCTCAGAGACCTGAGCTATGACTAGGTATTATCAGAGGAGAAGACTAACTAGCACAAGATTGATAATCCTGCATATAGTCAAGGATATTTCCTCTTGACTAAATAGGAGACAACATCCAAAATAGATAGGACTCACTGGGGCTATATCTGCAATAACAAAGAGGTGTGATCATAAAGATGTAGGTCAAATAGACCAATTGCGCTAAAGTAGCAACTTCCAAATATGAGATAGAATTAAATTCTTTCTTATAAGACAAGGACCATGAAAACTGGGTGAGTGGAGGACTCTGCTTCTTCCTCAAGGACTTTGGCTGATGAAGTTTCCATCTCCCATCAGGTGATTGCACACACCTTTATAGCTTGTGCAAAGGAAAAGCTGTTCAGTGTATTCATCTTCACATATTATTCACTTGGATATTTGTTAATTTGATGACTTAAAACTGAAGTGTCACTGCTGTATAAAGTCACATACCACATGTCACTTCCACTTTTTCTTAACCAAAGAAAATTATCTGAGCATGCTTAAATTACAAAGGGGCAGAAAATAAGCTGAAGCTCCAATACTTTGGCCAAGGTATTGGAGCTCTATTATTTGCCTCAAAAAAGTCATAAAGCAGGGTATTTATGAGAACCTTCATGAGTAACTTGTAATCTCATAAAACTATAAATGTAATACAAGTATATAAGCTATTAAGGACAAAATCATTCTACTTGGAAATAAAATTAGAGTTACATGAGAAATTCTGGGAGAGAAGGGCATATTTCAAGAACCGCCTGTGCGGTTCCATATTGATCTTCAAATATGGAAGAAAAAGAATTATTCACTACATCTTTGATAGTTAGGAAATATGCCCTTTCACCAAAAGTTTCTTAAGGAAATACCTCCAGATATTGAAGGCTGAGTTTCAGAAAGATGTTTTGAGCAGGGGTGTTATTGATGAAAACGAGTGCTGACAGATCCATTAACTGAAGAGGTCAGTAAATGAAAACCCTGACAGCAAAGCCTGCAGCACCTTAGAATTATCTAAGTGTTGAAACAAACACACTACATGAAATACACAATATAAAAATCCATAGCAATGTTTACATGGTTCTAGTTAGATTAATAGGATCCTGAGGACTGAAAAGATAAAATACAGTATTTCTGTTTCCATACAATCAGGTCCATAGTCATCATGGGCTATTTGAGGTATATAAAAGATTAATAACAGCCTGAAAAGTTTTAAGATAAGCAATACAATTCATATATATATATATATATATATATATGCTGCTGCTAAGTCGCTTCAGTCATGTCCGACTCTATGCGACCCCATCGACGGAAGCCCACCAGGCTCCCCCGTCCCTGGAATTCTCCAGGCAAGAACACCGGAGTGGGTTGACATTTCCTTCTCCAATACATGAAAGTGAAAAGTGAAAGGGAAGTCACTCAGTCGTATCCGATTCTTTGCGACCCCATGGATTGCAGCCCATCAGACTGCTCCATCCATGGGATTTTCTAGGCAAGAGTACTGGAGTGGGGTGCCATTGC
>SJYC01027667.1:0-13184 GCA_006408675.1 Madoqua kirkii | reverse complement strand
AGTCCTTGTAAGAAAAGTTATGACCAATCTAGATAGTATATTTAAAAGCAGAGACATTACTTTGCCGACTAAGGTCTGTCTGGTCAAGGCTATGGTTTTCCCAGTAGTCATGTATGGATGTGAGAGTTGGACTGTGAAGAAGGATGAGTGCCAAAGAATTTATGCTTTTGAACTGTGGTGCTGGAGAAGACTCTTGAGAGTCCCTTGGACTGCAAGGAGATCCAACCAATCCATTCTGAAGGAGATGAGCCCTGGGATTTCTTTGGAAGGAATGATGCTAAAGCTGAAACTCCAGTACTTTGGCCACCTCATGTGAAAAGTTGACTCATTGGAAAAGACTCCGATGCTCAGAAGGATTGGGGGCAGGAGGAGAAGGGAACGAGAGGATGAGATAGCTGGATGTCATCACTGACTCGATGACCATAAGTCTGAGTGAACTCCAGGAGATGGTGATGAACAGGGAGGCCTGGAGTGCTGGGATTCATAGGGTCACAAAGAGTTGGACACGACTGAGTGACTGAACTGATGCTATGATCTTACTTCTATGAATACTGAGTTTCAAGCCAGCTTTTTATTCTCCTTGTTAACCTTCATCAAGATGCTTTTTAGTTTCTCTTCATTTTATGTGAAGTGGTATCACCTGCTTATCTGAGGCTGTTGATATTGCTCCCAGAAATCTTATTTTTAGCTTTTGATTCATCCAGCCCAGCATTTCCTATGATATACTCTTTGTAGAAGTTAAATAAGCAGGGTGAAAATACAGAGCCTTGACGTACTTTTTCCCAATTTGTAACCAGTCTGCTGTTCCATGTCTGGTTCTAACTGCTACTTCTTGATCTGTATACAGCTTTCTGAAGAGACTGGTAATGTGGTCTAGTATTCCCAACTCGTTAAGAATTTTTCACAGGTTTTTGTGATCTTCACAGTCAGAAGCTTTCATATAGTCAATGAAGCTACAAAAGTAGATGTTTTCTGGAATTTCCTTGCTTTCTCTATGATAAAATGAATGTTGGCAACTTGATATTTGTTCCTCTGTCCTTTTTAAATCCAGCTTGTACATCTGGAAATTCTCAATTTATGTACTGTTGAAAGCTAGCTTGAAGGATTTTGAGCATAACCTTACTAACATCTGAAATGAGTGCAACTGTATGGTAGTTTGAAAAGTCTTTGGCATTGCCCTTCTTTCAGATTGGAATGAAAACTGACCTTTTCTAGTCCTATGACCAGTCATTTGGCCACTGCTTAGTTTTCCAAATTGGCTGATATAAGTGCAGCATTTTAACAGCATCACCTTTTCAGATGAATATCTCACTGGAATTCCATCACCTCCACTAGCTTTGTTCAAAGTAATGCTTCCTAAGGCCCTACTTGATTTCATACTGCAGATTGTCTGGCTCTAGGAGAGTGGCCATGCCATCATGGTTATCTGGGTCATTAAGACCTTCATATCTGCACAGGAATAAGCCATTACATTAGAGTCCTTGTTCAAAGCTGAGTGTTTCAAAGCAATGAGCTACATGAGAGTGTGAAATAGAAGCTGCTAGACCAGTCTGTGGATAAATGAAAGTCTTCATTAAGGAAATGACATTTAAACTGAGACTTGAAAATAAATGTGCCTTTTTTATATGTGATTTGGGCCGGGACTAACACTGTACCCATAACAACTTTATTAATTCTCTTAGCATCTCCATTTCCCTCCTTTGAAAAGAAAGCCTTCACTCTTTACCATCTCAGGAGCTTGTTAAAATGCATTGAGACCAAGCAAGGGTTTAAGGGTTTGGAAAGGACACCACTAACAATTTTTTTTTAAAACAACACCCATGAAACCAGATGTATTTAGCTTAAACTGAGTGTCCAAAGATTGCTTATAGCAAGATTTCACTGGATCATAAACTCTGAGGAATTTCTGTGAGAATGACAGCAGAAAACTCACAATAGACCTGAAAACAGAAAGAACTAACCAACAAGTGGATAAATGCAGGTAAACACAAGGTAATTCCCTTTAAAAAAAAAATGCCAAATGCCATACTGTACAAGTTCTTCATAGAAGTAAATGATTCTAAATTTTTAGGGAAACAATTTAACAATCATTAGTGGTACATGAGTATAGAGCCTTTGATCAAAGCCTAGAATCTCTGTGGGTAAAAGATGGAGATCAAGCTTTAGATGAACTGAAGCATCTCTGTTGGACAACCCCAGGACGAGTGGGGATCATGGTTCAGAACAAAATGATGGATTGAGATCAGAGCATTCTCTGAAGCAGCAATCCTTTTTCCATTCCCAATTATGGCTCCAAACACCACCCAATTTCTTTTTTTTATAATTAATTTCCCATTTTAATAAATGTTTGAAAAATGAAAATCTGCATAAGACTGGTAATAGCCACTGAAAGATACATCATTTTATTGACTAGTAAACCCTATGTTTCTCTGCATCTTTTTGCTTTCAGAAAAAATTTAAAGCAAAGCATAGATCACATACATTCAATGAGAATGAAGATGTGCTTTGGGGAAAGGAGAAAAGTCTAAATTTTAGGGCAATGGATTAAATTTTAAGACGATATCAGTAAAATTCAGATTTATTTTACTTCCATTCTATAGCCCAGAGGTTCTCAAACTTTCTCACTTTATGACATCCTTAATAGAAAGTAATTTTTTTATACGATCCCTAAACCCAACAGATCCATTTGCTAGATAAATGGATAAATTCAGACTGCCTAATAGGTCTGACAAATTGGTAGCTTTTTGAAAAACTAATACGTAGATTCAAAGAAAGGAATTTTTATTTTATTCTTATATAATCATAAAAACTCATTGACAGAATGTGTGTGACTCTTAGTGACTACAAATTTTCCAATCTGAACTCCATCAACCACCTCATCATTTCTTATTCCACACTGATTTTTGAGTGGTATGTCCTTCCCTTTCAGCCCCCTCTCCCCAACCCAGTGTACCTAAGAGAGTTCCTGGCACAAAGTGAATGCTCAAAAAATATTTGTTAAATGAATCAACAGAAGCACTGGAGATAGAAAGACCTGGGTTTCCATCCAGCTTTGCTATAAACCAACTGTATCACCTTGGACTAAACCTCTGTGTCAGTTTTTATTCTTGTACCAGAAATAATAAAAATGAATGACTTCCTGGATTGTTTTAATGATTAAATGAATGATTAAAACAGCACGGTATTTGACACTTGTAACCGCTTAACAAGTGGAAACTTTTTAAATTACTACTGCAGTTTTTTTTTTTTCTTTCACAGTTGGAAAGTATTCTAGAAGGAATATTTTTTAAAAACTGATAAAAATAAATAACTATAGTCAAAATGCAAAAGGAAATATAGGATTAGAACTGGATTTAAGGGATTCCTGGAAGCTGAGTTCTAAATGAGAATTCAGAGGTATAGTGAAAATAGCACAGAAATCCTAATTCAAATCAGCCTTTGCCTCTTTGCACCTTTTCTGCTACTGAAACTCTCTCACTCTCAGTCTCCTTTTCTATCATGTAAAGGAAAATAATACTTCTGAGAGAGATGCTATTAGGAAAAGTGGAAGAAATAGTTTCCTCCATCTCCATGGAAAGAAGAGGCTGAACATGCTTGCCTGGTAGGATCCCAAGTCCCAAGGCTGGAGACAGAGCAGGGCCTCTTGCCACCATAAGCTACAGTCTGGGGAGATAACTGCTAACATGAGTGTCCGCTGAAGGTCCCTATCTATTCCTGACCTACGCTGTATAACTAGACTTCCATGGTGGCTCAGATGGTAAAGCATCTGCCTGCAATGTAGGAGACCTGGGTTCAGTCCCTGGGTCGGGAAGATCCTCTGGAGAACGAAATGGTAACCCATTCCAGTACCCTTGCCTGGAAAATCCCATGGGTGGAGGAGGGTGGTAGACTACAGTCCATGGGGTCGCAAAGAGTCGAACATGACTGAGTAACTTCACCTCACTTCACTTGTTCACTTAGGCTGTATAAAACTTGGCTTCTGTATCTATCACAGTTTTATTTGAAAAATATCAAGCACTATTTTTACATAGAAAATAATTTAATATCAAGTATCAGAAATGTTCTTAACTGAATGCAGAGTTCTAGAGAACAGCAAGGTTAGCTAAGAAGGTCTTCTTAAGTGAACAGTGCAAAGAAACAGAGGAAAACAACAGAATAGGGAAGACTAGAGATCACATTAAGAAAATTGGAGAGATTAAGGAAACATTTCATTGCAAGGATGGGCAGGATAAATAATGGAAACAATAAGGACATAACAGAAGTGGAAGAGATTGAGAGGAGATGGCAAGAATACACAGAAAAGCTATGGAAAAAGGTCTTAATGACCCAGATAACCTCAAAGGAGTAGTCATTCAAAGAGTCAGAGATCCCAGAATATAAAGTCATGTGGGCCTTAGGAATAATTACTAGGAACAAAGCTAGTGGAGAGGATGGAATTCCAGTTGAGCTATTTAAAATACAAGTGGAAACTTTTTAAATTACTACTGCAGTTTTTTTTTTTTCTTTCACAGTTGGAAAGTATTCTAGAAGGAATATTTTTTAAAAACTGATAAAAATAAATAACTATAGTCAAAATGCAAAAGGAAATATAGGATTAGAACTGGATTTAAGGGATTCCTGGAAGCTGAGTTCTAAATGAGAATTCAGAGGTATAGTGAAAATAGCACAGAAATCCTAATTCAAATCAGCCTTTGCCTCTTTGCACCTTTTCTGCTACTGAAACTCTCTCACTCTCAGTCTCCTTTTCTATCATGTAAAGGAAAATAATACTTCTGAGAGAGATGCTATTAGGAAAAGTGGAAGAAATAGTTTCCTCCATCTCCATGGAAAGAAGAGGCTGAACATGCTTGCCTGGTAGGATCCCAAGTCCCAAGGCTGGAGACAGAGCAGGGCCTCTTGCCACCATAAGCTACAGTCTGGGGAGATAACTGCTAACATGAGTGTCCGCTGAAGGTCCCTATCTATTCCTGACCTACGCTGTATAACTAGACTTCCATGGTGGCTCAGATGGTAAAGCATCTGCCTGCAATGTAGGAGACCTGGGTTCAGTCCCTGGGTCGGGAAGATCCTCTGGAGAACGAAATGGTAACCCATTCCAGTACCCTTGCCTGGAAAATCCCATGGGTGGAGGAGGGTGGTAGACTACAGTCCATGGGGTCGCAAAGAGTCGAACATGACTGAGTAACTTCACCTCACTTCACTTGTTCACTTAGGCTGTATAAAACTTGGCTTCTGTATCTATCACAGTTTTATTTGAAAAATATCAAGCACTATTTTTACATAGAAAATAATTTAATATCAAGTATCAGAAATGTTCTTAACTGAATGCAGAGTTCTAGAGAACAGCAAGGTTAGCTAAGAAGGTCTTCTTAAGTGAACAGTGCAAAGAAACAGAGGAAAACAACAGAATAGGGAAGACTAGGATCACATTAAGAAAATTGGAGAGATTAAGGAAACATTTCATTGCAAGGATGGGCAGGATAAATAATGGAAACAATAAGGACATAACAGAAGTGGAAGAGATTGAGAGGAGATGGCAAGAATACACAGAAAAGCTATGGAAAAAGGTCTTAATGACCCAGATAACCTCAAAGGAGTAGTCATTCAAAGAGTCAGAGATCCCAGAATATAAAGTCATGTGGGCCTTAGGAATAATTACTAGGAACAAAGCTAGTGGAGAGGATGGAATTCCAGTTGAGCTATTTAAAATCCTAAAAGATGATGCTGTGAAAGTGCTGCACTCAACATGCTAACAAATTTGGAAAACTCAGCAGTGGCCACAGGACTGGAAAAAATCAGTTTTCATTTTAATCCCAAAGAAGGGCAATGCCAAAGACTGTTCAAACTACCATAAGATTGTGTTCATCTCATGTGGTAGTAAGGTTATGCTCAAAATCCTTCAAGCTAGGCTTCAGCAGTACCTGAACCAAGAAATTCCAGATGTACAAGCTAAACTTAGAAAAGGCAGAGGGACCAGAGATTAGATTGCTAACATTCGTTGAATCATGGAGAAAAACTGAAAGCTAGTCGTACTGTCATGTCAGATTCTCTGCAATCCCAGCCTACCTGGCTCCTCTGTCCATGGAATTCTCCAGGCCAGAATTTGGGAGTGGGTTGCCATTTCCTTCTCCAGGGGTCTTCCCAACCCAGGGATTGGACCCAGGTCTCCTGCACTACAGGCAGATTCTTTACCAACTGAGCCATAATGGAACTTAGCTGAGGCAAAAGAATCAGAGATTGAATTGCCAACATTCACTCGATCATGGAGAAAACAAGAAAGGGAATTTCAGAAAAACATCTACTTCTGCTTCAGTGGATCACAACAAACTAAGGAAAATTCTTAAAGAGATGTGAATACCAGACCACCTTATCCATCTCTTGAAAAACCTGTACTCAGATCAAGAAGCAGCAATTAGAACTGAACGTGGCATAACTGACTGGTTCAAAATTGGGAAAGGAGTACAACAAGGCTGTGTATTGTCACCCTGCTTATTTAATTTCTATGCAGAGTATGTCATGTGAAATGCTGGGCTGGATGAGTCACAAGCTGGAATTAACATTGCCAGGAGAAATATCAATAAACTCAGATATGCAGATTATATCACTCTAATGGCAGACAGTAAAAAAGAACTAAAGAGCCTCTTGATGAGGGTGAAAGAGGAAAGTGAAAAAGTTAACTTGGAACTCAACATTAAAAAAAAAAAAAGCTAAGATGTGATATCTGGTCCCATCACTTCACAGCAAAAAGAATGAGAAAAAGTGGAAGCAGTGACAAATTTTATTTTCTTGGTCTCCAAAATCACTGCAGATGGTGATTTCAGCCATGAAATTAAAAGACGCTTGTTCCTTGGAAGGAAAGCTTTGACAAATGTAGACGGTGTATTGAAAAGCAGAGACATCACTGTGCTGACGAAGTTTGGTATAGTCAAAGCGATGGTTCTGAAGTAGTCATACAGATGTAAGAGTTCGACCATAAAGAAGGCTGAGTGCCAAACTGATGCTTTCAAACTGTGGTGCTGGAGAAGACTCTTGAGAGTCCCTTGGACTGCAAGGAGATCAAACCAGCCAATCCTATAGGAAATCAACCCTGAATGTTCATTAGAAGGCCTGATGCTGAAGCTGAAGTTCTAGTACTTTGGCCACCTGATGAGAAGAGCCAACTCACTGGGAAAGATTGAAGCAAAAGGAGAAGAGGGAAGCAGAGGATGAGATGGTTAGATAGCATCACTGACATAATGGACATGAAGTTGAGTAAACTCCAGGAGATAGTGAAGGACAGATGAGGCTGGCTTGCTGCAGTCCATGAGATCACAAAGTTGGACAAGACCTAGCAGCTGAACGACAACAATCGGAGACTTATACAACAGTGGCAGGTTGCTGAAAGCAGGAGAGTAAAAGTCATGATCACATTTGCTAGCTTTAAAATAGTTGAATATACAAGAAATGCAGGGAACCACATTGTGGGATACAAAACTATTGTAGAAACCCCAGAGCCGCTGCCATGGAAGCCCAGACACCTGCTCACCATCATTTGGGAAGTGCGGGCTCTTTCCCGTTCACCTCCCAAACAACACAGGAGAGCTACTTATCGATGAGAAACCAGAATCTTGCTGGCAAGAAAGCAGAGAAAAGTTATATCCAGGCTTCTAGCCTCTGCAATACTTCAGAAAATGTAGAAGGGAAGTAATGCTAATGAGAAACCAATACTCAAAGTTAACAGGGCAAGATACAATCATATATGAAGACAAGAGGGGCAAGCAACAAGACTCAAGGTCAGAGAAGTGGTGGAAAACAAGAGCTAAGACTAAGCCTCCAGGAATTTTGTTCTGATTATTGGCCATTTCTTCCCTTTAGGAAAAAATCTGGGGCACAGCCAGAGTGCTGACATGGTGGGCAGTACAGTTAGGTGACGGACTTCCCAGATGATATGTCTACTCCTTGTCAGCCTTCCCAGGATCCCTCACCTCCAAGGCAGCCCCTGGGTAAACCTGATCTCACTGAGATCTTAATTCTGAGTTCATAGCAGCCCAGTGGAAGTAGCTGGGGCTGGAGCTAAAAGGCACTCAACCATGAGCATTTATCAAACAGGGCCATTTCTGCTGATCCCTGAGGTATCAGTATTATGTAAAAGAAGGGAAAAATTAACCTTTGCTTCATTTTATGCACATCGACAAGTATTCTATTATGACAATCTAGTTTCATTACAACCTAAAATTCCATTTTATAGGCTTGAAATTACTCTTAACTTTCACCAAATAAAGTTATTTTCCCTTTTTTCAAGGAAACAATCAGTTGTGACAGCTTGCAGTCTCAAAAAACAGCACACCAAGATCTGTATACACCTGTTCTCAGATAAATTATCCATTGTCGTAGCAAATGAAATGTTTGCAAAATTCCTCTGAGGATCCTAGCCTAAAAATCCTGCCAAGTTATTTTTTAATGCTAACCTCAGAAAATGTAGCTGCTTTTTGAACTCAACATATGTCTGTCCTCGGGGATAATGAAAGGATCCAGAAAGCAGTTCACTTAGAATGATCCTTATGGTAGACAAGTTCATCGTGGGTGTTCTTTAACAAATATGGTAGAAAAACCTGCTAGCACTTTCAGAAGAATTCATCACACATGAAGAGATCTAAAACTAAATGTGATGGTATCTGAGTTTTGTGTGAAACTATTTTGAACAGAGAATAAAAAAGACAGAATGATTCTTTAAATGGCTTCTAGACTTCTTGATGTCTTGAAACTTCTGTCCCATTGCTTATCTAAAATAACCAAAATTAGGCCTGTGCTTAGTCACTCAGTTGTGTCTGACTCTTTGTGACCCATGGACTGTACCCCACTGTCCAGGCTCCTCTGTCCATGGGGATTCTCCAGGCAAGAATACCAGAGTGGATTGCCATACCCTCCTCCAGGGAATCTTCCCAACCCAGGAATCAAACCCAGGTCTCCTGCATTGCAGGCGGGTTCTTTACCATCTGAGCCACCAGGGAAGCAACTATTAGGCCTAGTCGAGACAAAAATTAGGCCTAGTCAAGACAAAAGAGTCACTCATGATTGAGAAACTCCTAATGAGCTTCATAGGGTTGTATGTCCCCCACCCCCAAATCCACAGGAATGAGTGCCTTACCAAGTCCCTGGTAATGGGGCAGAAAAATAGTTAAGGTAAGATGTAAAAAGTGTTGGTAAAACACGGGTGTTGAAGGATAAGGGTTATCTAATAGTGTTAAACTATTCCACTTCTGTCCCTTTTGATGATCTCAGGGTGTAGATACCGTGAGTAACCTTTACCAGAATTAGCAAATTTTCATTTCCAGGCACTGGTCTACATCTATAATCCTTGAAACAAGCCTACCCTATAAGTATCATTACTGTTCTCTCACAGTTGAGAACAGTGAGGCCAAGGGCAATTAAGTGCCCTGCTCTAGAAGGAGTAACATCCAGGCAGCCTGACTCCAGAGGCATGCTTGGAACTTTCAGGACATTTGCCACAAACTGTTAAAGCAAAATGTGCTCGCTCACATACTAGCAAAAAGTCCTGTATAAATCACTTCCCAAAAGAAAATTCCAACTCCTATGCTAGGTACTTGGTAGGAGCTGGTGAGAGAGCAGGAAATCAGGAAATCATGAGTTCTTACCCCAGAGGAAATGCAGAAGACTTCTGATAAAAGCCATTAGCTTTGAAATACTTGAGGCCTGGACCTATATCTACTCATTACTCAGACTATTCTTATATTTTGATGCACTCAAACTGTTCTCACCTATTTGATCACAAGTAGAATCAGAACATATCAAAGCAAAGGGACTAATGATTCTGCCAGATCCTGCATGGAACATCATTTTCTATGCAGTATTTTTGGGACCAGCTAAACCTATTTTGGGGCTTCTCTGGTGGCTCAGTGGTAAAAAATCCTCCTGCAATGCAAGAGACTCAGGTTCAATCCCTGGGTCAGGAAGATCCCCTGGAGAATGAAATGGCAACCCACTCAAGTATTCTTGACTGGGAAATCCCATGGACAGAGAAGCCTGGTGGGTTATACAGTCCATGAGGTCACAAAGAGTCGGACATGACTTAGCAACTAAAAACAGCAACCTGTTGTTTTTTGTTTTTGTTTTTTTTTTTCCAGAAGTCAGTAGACCTTAGAACTACTGAAATATCAAACTACCCTTTGAGTATTTAGATGGTAACTCTGGATATCATCCACTTCTCTTTAGTCAGGCAGGATCCAAATCCATGGCACCTTAGGGGGATGAGATGATAGCTGTATCCTCTTGAAAGCAGGGACTCAACAGTCCTGTGGATGCTTACATCCAAGCAGAAGGGCTGAGGACTACAAGGAGAAATAGAATTATGTAACATTTTCCTTCTAAATTTTTTCATAGAGTTTCAAGCTAAGTGTGAACCTGTCAAGAAAAATATTCTCTGTATCAATTTTCTTCCATCACATATGCAAAGCTGTTCTTTTAAAAACTCACTCCCAAAGCTCTTATTTTCAAAACTAACATATCACCGTTGGTTCCTCTCCTCTCCAACAATTCTCCCTGAGCATAACAGGAAAAGCACACTGTCAAATGTACTTTCACATGAAAAATGCAGCACCCAGGGAAATTAGGCAACAATTGGATTGGCAGGAACAAAAGTAAGACTGAGTCATGCACCAGCTCATCTGTCACAAGTTCTGGTTACCATCAAGATGAGGGAGATGGGCAAGGAACCAGATACAGACCCCTCCATGGCATGGTCATTGTTTTTGGCTCATTCACTTTAAAAATCTACTCGTGTCCTTCTAGAAATCTCTTAAGGAAAATCTCCAAGTGTACCTGACTGACATCTCTAAAAAGCCTTGAGGCTTAAATCATTAAAAAGCAGAGACATTACTTTGCCAACAAAGGTCTGTCTAGTCAAAGCTATAGTTTTTCTAGTAGTCATGTATGCTGCTGCTGCTGCTAAGTCGCTTCAGTCATGTCCGACTCTGTGCAACCCCATAGACGGCAGCCCACCAGGCTCCCCCATCCCTGGGATTCTTCAGGCAAGAACATTGGAGTGGGTTGCCATTTCCTTCTCCAGTGCATGAACGTGAAGTCGCTCAGTTGTGTCCGACTCTTCGCGATCCCATGGACTGTAGCCTATCAGGCTCCTCCATCCATGGGATTTTCCAGGCAAGAGTACTGAAGTGGGGTGCCATTGCCTTCTCTGAGTCATGTATGGATGTGAGAGTTGGGCCACAAAGAAGGCTGAGCAACAAAGAATTGATGTTTTTGAACTGTGGTGTTAGAGAAGACTCTTAAGAGTCCCTTGGACTGCAAGATCAAACCGGTTGATCATAAAGGAAATCAATCCTGACTATTTATGGGAAGGACTGATACTGAAGCTGAAGCTCTAATACTTTAGCCACCTGATGTGAAGAGCTGGCACTAGAAAAGATGCTGCTGATGCTGGGAAAGATTGAAGGCAGGAGAAGGGGACAACAGAGGATGAAACGGTTTGATGGCATCACTGACTCAATGGATATGAGTTTGAGCAAGCTGCAGGAGATGGTGAGGACCAGGAAGCCTGGCATGCTGCAGTCCATGGGATGGCAAAGAGTCAGACACAACTGAGTGACTGAACAACAGCAACAAATAGGACTCAAAAGCTGGGACTCCTCATCACAGAAGGGGTTCTATGCAAGGAACAACCATTCTTTATAAACATGAAAAGAAAAAATGTCAATATTTTTTCTCTCATATTCAATAAGGAAATAATTATGCATTGTAAGTAATTTTTCATAAAAACATACAATTGATTCAAATAAGTTTCTATGAACATAATATTTAATTTGAGGTAGAGTCTTAAAGAGGCAATGTTCCCTTTTGTGGCAAGAGATAATTTTGCCTAGCATTTGGTTAAAATAATAAGAAGCAGTAAGAAATACCATACAATTTACTTAGTGTTTATGAATATACCAGAGAAGATTACTTCTGAATATAGAGTATATTTTCCAAAGTTTTAGCCATTAACTACAGCTATCACTCTCTGTCTTGCTTCTATTCAGACTATGAGGATCAGGTTTCTATTATAAATATTGATTCAATGAAACTTTATAATTTATGAAGCCTAAGTATTTACAATTCTATCAGCAAAACTGTATGTTTTCGACCTGGTGCCTATTAGCAAAGAGATGGATGAGCTACAAACCAAGGGAGGGAAACCCAGATCACCCTATTTTCTTACCAGATAAAAAATGTTGTTCCTAGACTTTTTGAAGAAGAAGAATCTTCCAGTTTCTTCTCATTGAAATATAATAGCTAGGTATCATTTCATATCTTTATTCCTATGGAAGGGTGATATAGAGGCAAAAACATTTAGGTAAGAAAAGTCATTTACTCACAAAGACAGTTTATAAGCAGGCCAGATTTCAGAAAAACTAGCTTATTAAATTAAAACATGTTTTTTTTAATCTGAAGAATTACCATGTAATTAAATTTCTAGTTAGTCTGCTCATGGCCAAAAAAAAAGCAATGTTCTCACATAATTATCATATCCAAGAAGATCCTAGCGAGTCTCTGGTATTTGATAGGGCCCACATGGGGTCTCACTGATAAGATGGCTCATTATGTGGCCTTCGAAAACAAAGAATAAAATCACAGTGATCTGTGAGACTGACCAAATTGCCCAAATGGCATCCTGTTATCTTACTGGCGCCTATCTTCTCAAAGCTGCTCTGGCTATGTGACCATCCCCTCAGAGAACTTTTCACTGATGGGGTATAAGAAGGACTCCGTCAGAAAGGGAGGACGCTGGTTCTCCATAAAAGCCAATCACCCTGTCTTTTCCCTCTAATAAATTTCCCTTCTCTTGCCTGACTGCCCGGCTTGCTCTCTCTGTTTCTGCACTAGCTTTACATTCTGGCGCCGAAACCTGGGAGGGACGATCTGCCGCAACTGGGTGGGCTCCCCTGGGCTCCCCTCCCAAGCCCACCTCTGGTGCTCCCCTCCTCAGACCTTGCCAAGAAACTGAGACGAGCTCTGGGACAGGACTTTCCACTTGCCTTGCGGGACTGACATCCACACAAGGGCCCACATTTCACCCACTGGTTACACGGTTGAGTGAAATCCCATTCTCTTGGATCCTCTCTTTCACCTCATTTCAAAATCCTAGGGCCCTCGGCCTTGTGCCCTATCTGACTTTGAAATAGGGGACGCCC
>SJYC01027662.1:0-33192 GCA_006408675.1 Madoqua kirkii | reverse complement strand
TCAAATTATTTATACTAAATGATTAATTCTTTAAAGCTATTTCATTTTTATATTCTTAAAAGAAAATCATAGAAATTCACTTAATATATATGAGACCCAAGTAGGATTCATAGAGCATATGTTATATTTTATTTGTAAATAAAATTAAATACTAGAAACAAAACATTACTATATGAAAAGATAACTGTTGAATTTTAATTAGACTGAGATGATATCTTTGGGTTATATTTAATGCTTCCAGAGATTGTTATCAGTCAATTAATAATGCCTATGCCCTGGTGATTAAATAGAAGATTTAACAAATGACTCTGATTACTCTCAAGTTAACTAGGCTAGGCTTTCCTCTGAAAAATTACATTTTTAAAAGTACATGAATTTCATGTGGTATAAGAAGTTGGAACTTATTTCCCTTTGGCTGGTGATTGTAAGGAGAAGTAAGGATGAGTGTGAAGGGACCTGGCAGGAACATGTAACTACAAATAGGCTGTCAGCTTGAATTAGTATTATTCTGTATGAAAGTGAAAAGTGAAAGTGTCAGTTGCTCAGCTGCACCTGACTCTTTGAGATCCCACGGATTGCAGCCAGCAAGGCTCCTCTGTCCGTGAATTCTCCAAGCAAAAATACTGGTGTGGGTAGCCATTCCCTTCTTCAGGGGATTTTCCTGACCTGGAGATCAAACTCAGATCTCCCACATTGCAAGTGAACTCTTTACCATTTGAGCCACCAGGGAAGCCACTATTCTGTATAGGTAAAGCAAAATATGAGGTACCTGAAGACAAGTTCTTACAGAAAACAAAAATGTAACTCTACATAAATAAAGTAATGCAGTGCTCCTAATTCATGATTCAGAAATGGAATACAGAGACCAAAAAGAAGTCACATTTATGACCAGCACTAAAAAGTCTACAAGCAATAAATGCTAGAGAACGTGTGGGAAAAGGTAAGCCTCCTATACTGTTGGTAGGAATATAAATTGGTGCAGTCACTATGGAAAACAGTATGGAGGTTCCCCAAAACCTGAAACTGAGTTACTGTATGACCCAGCAATCCCATTCCTGGGCACATACACAGATAAAACTATAATTTGAAAAGATACAAGTGTTCATAGTAGCACTATTTACAATAGCCAGGACATGGAAACAAACTGAATGTCCATTGACAGATGAATGGATAAAGAAGATGTGGTATATACTTATATAATGGAAAACTACTCAGTCATGAAAAAGAATGAAACAATGTCATTTACAGTAACGTGGATGGATCTAGAGATTACCATACTAAGTGACAGGATATTAGAAAGAGGAAGACAAATACCACATCATATTACTTATACATGGAATCTAAAATATGACAAAAATAAATATATCTATGAAACAGACACAGAGAATAGACTTGCAGTTGCCAAGAGGGAGGAAGTGGGGAAGAAAAGGATTCAGAGTTTGAGATTAGTAGATACAAACTAGTATATATAGGATGAATAAACAACAAGGTCCTACTGTATAGCACAAGAAACTATATTCAATAGCCTGTGATAAAACCATAATGGAACAAATATGAAAAAGAATAAGCATATTATATGTCTATTGATATCAATCACTGTGCTATACATAAAAATTAACACAACATTGTAAATCAGCTATACTTCAATAAAATATTTTTAGTTTAATATAAGAAATCATGTTATAGTAAAAGAAACATAGAAGCATCACAGATTATTAATAATTTTAGCCTTTGGGGTTGATTTGTCTTTGTTATTACAGAAAAGTTCAGGGGAAAATATATTCCTCTGGGACATTCATCTGGAGTGACTTTCCCAGAAGGATGGCATCTTTGCTAGTTATTCCAGCAGCTTCTGAGAATAGGGTAATGAAGGCTGCTTGCACTGATACAGACAGCCAATGACTCATAATGTGGGATCTGCCACTTACAAGAAATGACAATTTGGACAAGTCATATGAACAACCTGAGCCTGTTTCCCATCTGTATAACAGGTAAAAGGAATCGTGTCCTATAGGATTGCCATAATTAAGTTAAATGCCATATAGAAACATTTAACACTGGCTACTAGCTAGACATATGTATAAGTTTTCTATTATCATGTGACAAATTACCACAAACTTAATGGCTTAAAACTACATTCACTATTAACACAGTTTTGTAGGTCAGAAGTTGAAGTGAACTCAGCTGAGCTCTCTGCTTAGGATTTTGCAAAACTGAAATCAAAGTGTCAGTCAAATATGTTCTCATCTGGAGTTCTGAGTCCTCCTTCGAGCATATTCCTATTATTGACAGAACGCAATTCTTTGCAGTCATCCCAGCTGCCTTTCTGGCTGTTGGCTGGAGGTCAATCAACTCCTAGGAGTCCTTGCATGAGGCCAAATCTCCAGTACCTTAATTCTCTGACTTGAATCCACTCCAGTAGTCTTGCTGGAGAATTCCAAGGACAGAGGAGCCTAACGGGCTACAGTCTAGAGGTCACAAAGAGTCCGACACAGCTGGGAGACCAACACTTTCACTTTCACATTTTCCCTTCTGGATCACAGAGAAAATGTGGTATTATCAACTTGAGTGATTAGATTAGGCCTGACGATCTCCATGAAAAAGAAATGCAAAAAACCAAATTGGCTGTCTGAGGAAGCCTTACAAATAGCTGTGAAAAGAAGAGAGGTGAAAAGCAAAGGAAAAAAAGAAAGATATAAGCATCTAAATGCAGAGGTTCAAAGAATAGCAAGAAGAGATAAGAAAGCCTTCCTCAGTGATCACTGCAAAGAAATAGAGGAAAACAATAGGATGGGAAAGACTAGAGATCTCTTCAAGAAAATTAGATATACCAAGGGAACATTTCATGCAAGATGGGCTCAATAAAGGACAGAAATGGTATGGACCTAAGAGAAGCAGAAGATATTAAGAATAAGTGTCAAGAATACATAGAAGAACTGTACAAAAAAGACCTTCACGACCCAGATAATCATGATGGTATGATCACTCACCTGCCAGGGTCCAGCCCCCGCAGGATCCAGGGGAATCTGAAGGAAAAATGGCATCGGCGGATGATTTAGAGAGAGATAAGGAAAGAATTGTTGTAGATAAGAAAATAGAGGAGAGAAAGAGGCTGATATTCCATGGTTTACATAGAAAGCCAATAAAACTCCAAGAAAAAGAGTTTGCCCTGTTCACGGAGGCCAAGGTGCCCTCCCGGTCTCCTGAGGGAGTGAAGACGCACAGTGTCTTTCCATTCAGGTCTTAGAAACCCGGGCAAATAAGTGAACGCAGGGAGCCTCTATGCTCCAAGAGATCAGCCTGGAAAAAAAAAAAAAAAGAGTAAGTGAGAAATAAAAGGACACGGGGTGACCAAGCTTCTTCTGTGAGTGAGGCCCATTATTTTTATTTTCAAAAGGATCTTTTATACCTTTACTTGTACATAGAGAGAAATGAAAGATGCAAAGTCATACAGAGTAAGCCCAAACATTACATCTGTTTTGTCTTTATTGAAACCAAGATTTTTTACGCAAACCTTTCCCATAGACAATGTTGTGTACATGTACATTATCTTCTGGTCTTGGAGGCCTGTGGACATTTTATGACCCTCTTTTGATAAAGGCTGCTTAACCAGAAAACTTGTTTTCCCTTGAAATGTTTTTTCTTTATATTTCTAATCTATGTCAGCCTCAGAAAGCATTAAACAAGTTACATTTCTCATGGAGCTAAGGTGCAGTGAGTTACAAGAAAGAAGCAATTAGCTCAAAAGTCTGATGTGGTTAATTTCAAGGCTACACTTGTTTTTCTTACATTCCAACTGTGTTAACTAATACACTCCCAGGTACACAGTGGATAAGAGACATGGGAACTTAGCAACAAGTATTGGCCCAATAATAAAATCCTACACCAGCACTATTCTAATAACATTTAACTCTTTAAAAGGCTCTATGTTTTAGGCTTCACATGCCTCTCACAGTTGGGGAGCTGTAAACAATCACATGCATAGTTGTAAAAGTCTGGGGAAACCTGCCAAGCAAGCTAGAACACTAATAGAGGGGGTTTGAGCTGAGACAGTCCTTTTATATGCAGGAGACTGTAAACTGGACTCTAAGTTAACTTTTTCCAGAGAAAGGTGGTCGGGGATAGCCCCCTGTTAATGTCAGAGGAGTTAGTGAAAGTCATGAAATAGTAAAACAGACATATTCTGGTTTGGGGGTAGATGCTTGAGCAGGTCGAGGGAGCCCCTCAAGTCCTGAAGGCTTGCTTAACAGTTCTCTTTCACATGACCTTGTCATGGGTGGGATCTCCTGTGCTGGCTTCCGGCACTCACCTAGACCCAGACATCCTGGAATATGAAGTCAAGTGGGCCTTAGGAAGCATCACTATGGACAAAGCTAGTGGAGGTGATGGAATTCCAGTTGAGCTGTTTCAAACCCTGAAAGATGATTCTGTGAAAGTGCTACATTCAGTATGCCAGAAAATTTGGAAAACTCAGCAGTGACCACAGGACTGGAAAAGGTCAGTCTTCATTCCAATCCCAAATAAAGGCAATACCAAAGAAGGCTCAAACTACTGCACAGTTGTACTCATCTCACATGCTAGTAAAGTAATGCTCAAAATTCTCCAAGACAGGCTTCAGCAATATGTGAACCAATAACTTCCAGATGTTCAAGCTGGTTTTAGAAAAGGCAGAGGAACCAGAGAGCAAATTGCCAACATTCTCTGGATCATGGAAAAAGCAAGCAAGTTCCAGAAAAACATCTATTTCTGCTTTTTTGACTATGCCAAAGCCTTTGATTGTGTGGATCACAAGAAACTGTGGAAAACTGAGAGAGATGGGAATACCAGCTCACCTAACCTGTCTCTTGAGAAACCTGCATGCAGGTCAGGAAGCAACAGTTAAAACTGGACATGGAACAACAGACTGGTTCCAAATAGGAAAAAGAGTGCATCAAGGCTGTATATTGTCACCCTGCCTATTTAACCTCTATGCAGAGTGCATCATGAGAAATGCTGGGCTGGAAGAAGCACAAGCTGGAATCAAGATTTCTGGGAGAAATATCAATAACCTCAGATATACATATGACACCACCCTTATGGCAGAAAGTGAAGAGAAACTAAAAAGCTTCTTGATGAAAGTGAAAGAGGAGAGTAAAAAAGTTGACTTAAAGTTAAACACTCAGAAAACTAAGATCATGGCATCTGGTCCCATCACTTCATGGGAAATAGATGGGGAAACTATTTTTGGGGGTTCCAAAATCACTGCAGATGGTGATTGCAGCCATGAAATTGAAAGACATTTACTCCTTGGAAGGAAAGTTATTTATGACCAACTTAGATAGCATAGTCAAAAGCAGAGACATTACTTTGCCAACAAAGGTCCATCTAGTCAAGGCTATGGTTTTTTCAGTGGTCAAGTATGGATGTGAGAGTTGGACTGTGAAGAAGGCTGAGCACCGAAGAATTGATGCTTTTGAACTGTGGTGTTGGAGAAGACTCCTGAGAGTCCCTTGGACTGCAAAGAGATCCAACTAGTCCATCCTAAAGGAGATCAGTCCTGGTTGTTCATTGGAAGGACTGGTGCTGAAGCTGAAACTGTAGGGAACAAAGTATAAGGAGGCTGGGAAGACTCTTGCACACAAGGATGTTTCTCTGCTCCTTCAAAAAAGAACAGACTCAGGATCACAAGGATTCTGAGTTGATAAGGAAGTTCCCCAAAATAAAGTCTTGGCTGCAGTAAATAAGTTAAGGTAAAAGTTATATCACCCCGCGCCTGCGCATTGTATAGTCATTGAATCATAGTGTTTGGCAACTTGCCCTGTAAGTTGTTGTGGAAAAGATATAAAATAATGCAGCTGCAAGAAGCGGGGAGAATAATAACAGAACGATGAGAGAATAATAAGAGAATAGGAAGAATAAAGAAAAAGATTCAAACCACTCGGCCATGTTGGTGTTTCATTCCGTCGCTAGCATGAAACTCTAATACTTTGGCCACCTCACACGAAGAGTTGACTCATTGGAAAAGACCCTGATGCTGGGAGGGATTGGGGGCAGGAGGACAAGGGGACAACAGAGGATGAGATGGCTGGATGGCATTATCCACTCGATGGACATGAGTCTGAGTAAACTCAGAGAGTTGCTGATGGAAGAGGATGCCTGGTGTGCTGCGGTTCATGGGGTCACAAAGAGATGGACACGACTGTGCATTGAACTGAACTCCCTGATAATCTCTCTTTTGATCAACTTTAAATCAACTGATTTTTAACCATAATGATCTTTGTGAAATCCCTTTTGCTCTATGAGGTAACAGAATAACAATTGTGACTCTCATCATAGTCACAGTTCCAGGAATGAAGTTGGGGAAAATTTGAGGAACATTTAGAACTCTGTCTACCACCCTCAGGACATGTTAGTTTCTTTGTCTTCCCCTGCAGCTATTTCCAAGAGAAGCAGAGCGCTGTGCTGATATTTTTCATCTAAATTTTATTCATGAAAATAACCACTCTCCACATAGTTTCTTTAAGATCTGGGAAATTAAGAGCTGGTATCCCAAATGCAGTCTGCAGAGTCAAGTGATAGAAATGCTAAACCAACAAGGGCCACTCCAGAATGATATCAGAAATTCTGAAAAATCTATAAAATACTTGTTGTAGTCTCTTCAGTTAAATCTACTCATAGGTATTCACTCCTGAGCTGAAAGCTAAATAAGCCAGTGTTACATGAACAAAATATAAAAAGTAAAGAAGATAAGGAGTCTAAACAACATAGACACTCCCTAAAAACCACCCTGATTTCTATTCACAGATGAAATTCATACTCAAGTAAAACCATTCACCTCATATTGGGCTTCTCTGGTGACTTAGATAATAAAGAATCTGCTTGCAATATGGCAAAACTGGGTTAGATCCCTGGGATGAAAAGATCCCTTGAAGAAGGGAATGGGTACCCACTCCAGTATTCTTACCTGGAGAATTCTCATGGCAGAGGAGCCTGGTGGGCTACAGTCCATGGGGTTGCAAAGAGTCAGACATAACTGAACAACTAACACGCACACACACATACCAGGACTCAAACATGCAAAATCCTGATTGTGACTTGCACCCACAGTCTTCCAGTGAAGATCATAAACCTCATCTCAGGGCTTAATTAAGCTTAGGTTCTTGATGTCTCATCTCAGAAAGAATTCAGTGAGAGACTAAGTAATAGGTAAAAAGTGGAAAAAGAGAAACACACTCCTCAGACAGAGTGTAGGCCATCTCAGAAGGTGAGAATGGACTCAAAATGTGGTGTGGACTTTTTTATGGGCTGGATAATGTCATAGGCTAATGAGTGGAAATACACATGAGTCTGAGCAAGCTCCAGGAGTTGGTGATGAACAAGGAAACTTGGCATGTTGCAGGCCATGTGTTGCAAAGAGTCAGATACAACTGAGTGTCTGAACTGAACTGACTGAATGAGTGGAAGGATTATTCCAACTATTTAGGGGAAAGGGCAAAGATTTCCAGGAATTGGGCCACTGCCCACTTTTTGGCTTTGAAACTGTCATGGTGCCTGTAGGTGTGTCATTAATACACATGAGTCTGAGCAAGCTCCAGGAGTTGGTGATGAACAAGGAAACTTGGCATGTTGCAGGCCATGTGTTGCAAAGAGTCAGATACAACTGAGGTCTGAACTGAACTGACTGAATGAGTGGAAGGATTATTCCAACTATTTAGGGGAAAGGGCAAAGATTTCCAGGAATTGGGCCACTGCCCACTTTTTGGCTTTGAAACTGTCATGGTGCCTGTAGGTGTGTCATTTAGCTTGTCGATGTGTTACAATGAGCTATACAGAGGCTTAGAATCTAGTGGAAGTTGACTTGCATGACATCTTAGACTAATCTGTTTATGTTGTGTCCTCAGGCTATGTCATTCTTTCAAAGTTTGCCCTGCCCTCTTCCTTTCTGTTTTATAAGTAATAATTGCTTTGGGATTAGTTGAAGTATTAACTCAAGTTTCAAAGACAGACTCTATAGTGGAATTAGGGATGCAGACCTCCACTAAGTCAAGAGACCAAATTAAAATGCACTCATGTAACTATGAGAAATTAATAAAGGGAATAAGAACCCCTCTTCCAACCAAGGTGCTCTGTGGAAGGTCAGAACCCCTGGTTGTGGCTTCCTGTTGGCTCAGTGGTAAAGAATCTGCCTGTCAATGCAGGAGACATGAGTTTGATCCCTGGTCCAGGAGGATCCCACATGCTGTGGAGCAACTAACCCTGTGTGTCACAACTACTAAGCCTGTGCTCTAGAGCCCAGAAACCACAACTACTGAGCCCACGTGCTGTAACTCCTGAAGCCTGTGTGCCCTAGAGCCCTTGCTCCACAACAAGAGAAGCCACCACAATGAGAAGCCCACACACTGCAACTAGAAAGTAGGCCCCACTCTCTGCAACTAGAGAAAAGAAGACCCAGGATGGCTTAAAATAAATAAATAAATAATTTAACAAAAAAATTCGCTGGTAGCCATCTTTCCTACCACATGGAGGAGCCTTAGGGTATGAAATTGATACATGATTTACGTAGACTTTATTAATGCTGCTGATGATGCTGCTAAGTAACTTCGGTCGTGTCTGACTCTGTGCGACCCCATAGACAGCAGCCCATTAGGCTCTCCTGACCCTGGAATTCTCCAGGGAAGAACACTGGAGTGGGTTGCCATTTCCTTCTCCAGTGCATGAAAGTGAAAATGAAAGTGAAGTCGCTCCATCATGTCCGACTCTTCATGACCCCATGAAGCCCACCAGGCTCCTCCATCCATGGGATTTTCCAGGCAAGAGTACTGGAGTAGGGTGCCATTGCCTTCTCTGCTATTAATGCTACTCATCTTCATATTAAATCTGAGAATATAATCAGAAAATTTTTCTAATATCTTTCTATTAATATTGGGAATATCTTCAAAGATCTGCTTTCTCTTCAGCTTTTATAGACTACTCTCCAGATAGTCACCAGATTATTGACTTAAACTATTGAAGCCTTTAAACTTACTACTGTAAACAGTCTTTTCATGGTGGTATAACTGTTGGTTCATGCTTTGAATTTGTGCTTTATTCTTTGCTGTGATTAGAGAGTAAGTCATACAGGCACATCCGATGGTAAGTTGCTTCCCTTGTAGCTCAGTCAATAAAGAATCTGCCTGCAATGCAGGAGACCTGGATTCAGTTCCTGGGTTAGGAAGATTCCCTGGAGAAGGAAATGGCAACCCACTCCAGTGTTCTTGCCTAGAGACTCGCATGGACAGAGGAGCCTGACAAGCTACAGTCCATGGGGTCACAAGAGTTGGGCATGACTTAACAACTAAACCACTACCACCAATTATTTAAGAATTATTTTAAGATAATTCTTAAATTCTAAATCCTTTTAAGAATGTCTTGTCAGAGTGATGTCTTGTGGCAAGTAAAGCAGCCTTTCCTAGAAAAGGATGAGGTGCCTTTAGGTGATCCATCAGCTACCATAATAAATTTCTCCCATTTTTGCCCTTATCTTTGGGCCTCCAAAACCACCGAGGTTACAGGACACAGCATCTGATAGGGATGTCCACTCAGTGCTGCCTTCCAGGTCAAGTGGTGGAAAGAAACGATCTTGATTAAGTTTTCATGCTTGTGTTAAAGTAAAAGCATGCAGTGTCCTTACCATTAGGCACCATCAGAGGTAAGAGCACCAGAAACAGCTTTGTAATCTGAAGAACAGTCAGAAGGAACACAAGGGTACACTATTCAACAAGATATATCCTCAGAAAAGCTCACACAGTAACAAAGACCCAGGATGGATAAAAATAAATAATAAATTAATAAATTTTTTTTTTTAATCACCGGTAGCCAAATTACTTCCTAACTCAGAAGTGAGTTAGTTTCTGAACACAATCAGATAATGTCCCAACACTTCAGTGCTGGAACACAGAGAAAAAAGAAGCAAGCAGGAAACAGAGGAGCTGGCCAGCAACCAAGAGAATCTACTGGAGTAAACAATTATTAGCAAGTGACGCTTACAGAGCATATTAGGTGATAGGGAGATTCTCTTTAGAAATATTAAATAGTAAGGTCTTCATATTTAAAGTGATGTTAGGATAGTTACACATTATTGAGACTGAGAAAATTCCAAACTCTGATTAGGGACATGTCATAAAAATGACCTCCTGTAACAGACTGGTGTGTGGCAAGAACACCTATGTGCCCACAAAAGGATGGCAGAATTGGGCAACAGAAGCAGGCGGTTCACAGTCAAAGATGACTATCCTCAAAGCCACACTTGACTCCAAGTCCTCACTCCCCACTTGCAGAGGAGTAATTCATATTTCATACGAGGTATGCTACAAATCAGGTGCAACTTGTTTTTAATTATGCTTATTAACCACATAATAAACACTATGTGATTCACATTCTACAGCTAGTGTCTGTCATTTCTAAAAATCCTCAGGAGATCTTGTCAAAGACAAATGAACTGGAAGGATTTTATCTGACTATTATGGGCAAAATTTTGTGCCCAAAGAGGTAAACAGACTCCTCCTAGAATGTTATGTCTACCTTACTCATTGTGTAGTTAAGCACAGCACAATATTCTTGATCAGCAGATCCTATAATTTATGTATTGAACTGGGCACCATTGTGTTGGTCTATGAAAGCACAATTGCAGAACTGAGTTATTGAAAATTACCTTTGGATCAGTTGGCCTCTGAGAGTACAACAGAAATTGGTTGAACAACTGCTGAAAAAGGCTAGTGGGGAAAATAGGTGCTCCAAGGAATCTTACTTCCCAAAGGAAAACACTGCAAGTAATTGTACTTCAGTATTTTCTGATCCCCCTTCAAAACTCAGAGAGAAGAAATTTCAATGACATAAAAGTGAAACAGTTTCTAGAATTCTGGTGAAGTAAGTAGCTGTTTTTCCCCTTTTCTGTTTGTCTATTTCTTTTCCCCTCAAACCTTAATAGGAGAAGGCAATGGCAACCCACGCCAGTACCCTTGCCTGGAAAATCCCATGGATGGAGGAACCTGGTAGGCTGCAGTCCATGAGGTCACTAAGAGTCAGGCACGACTTAGCAACTTCACTTTCTCCTTTCACTTTCATGGATTGGAGAAGGAAATGAAAACCCACTCAGGGTTCTTGCTTGGAGAATCCCAGGGACGGCGGAGACTGGTGGGCTGCAGTCTATGGGGTCGCACAGAGTCGGACACGACTGAAGTGACTTAGCAGCAGCAGCAGCAAACCTTAATTATAAAATATGAGATCACAAGATAGGTTCATATTAGAAAGTAAATCTAATAATATACTAAAAGAAAAATGTGTAATGTTATTCAGGAAAATAAGGATGGTTTATTATCATACAATAAATCAAGTAGGTGGATTAAATAAGAAAAAGCTTATTAACCTAAGCTTTATTAACCTATAAAATATTAACCTACCTCCTGACTAAATGCACCCAATACTTTGCCTAACCTGTTGGTTCTTTTCTTAGATTAAAAGAAGTAGGAATGAAGAATCAAGTAATTAAAGAATGACTAGCTCTCTACACCCATCAATCGCCTTAGCAATTATGCAGCAGACCAAAGGGTAAGATAACATCTAGAGAAAGATCATAAATGTGTAATGTTATTCAGGAAAATAAGGATGGTTTATTATCATACAATAAATCAAGTAGGTGGATTAAATAAGAAAAAGCTTATTAACCTAAGCTTTATTAACCTATAAAATATTAACCTACCTCCTGACTAAATGCACCCAATACTTTGCCTAACCTGTTGGTTCTTTTCTTAGATTAAAAGAAGTAGGAATGAAGAATCAAGTAATTAAAGAATGACTAGCTCTCTACACCCATCAATCGCCTTAGCAATTATGCAGCAGACCAAAGGGTAAGATAACATCTAGAGAAAGATCATAAAGAGTCAGACAGCCTGCATGCAATGGAAAACGATGGAAAATCTGTCTCGGTGATTGAGACTACTTCCCCATTTTTCCCTTTAAAAAATGTCATGGCTGAGGAAAATCTTTGGAGTTTGTCTCAGGACATGAGTCCACCTTCTTCCCAGATTGCTGGCTCTTCTGATAAAAGCAACTTTCCTTTCTACCAACACTTACCTCTTGATTATTGGCTTTTGAGCAGCAAGTAGCCAAACTTGAGTTCAGTAACAGCAAGAAAATGTAATCTTTAAAAGATGAGATAAAGACATATTTATAGTCCTCATCCCTAGTGTTTTACTAAACTGTATAGTAAACTGAAACTACCAAGGAAAAATATGCAATGAAATTCTAAATGTATCCTTGACAAGCTCTAGGTTGTAATCTAGGTTTGGGTGAAAATAATCTACACTGTATTTAGATAACTTTCTTATGGAACTATTTTATTCAAAGCTTTTTTTGGGAGATGAGGGGATGCCAAATAAATTTTATAAAATGATATTCAGCATACATGAATATAGTCATTAGCTTTTTCTTATTTAATCCACCTACTTGATTTATTGTATGATGGTGAACCAACCCCAGAGATGGCAGCCCACCAGGCTCTGCCACCCCTGGGATTCTCCAGGCAAGAACACTGGAGTGGGTTGCCATTTCCTTCTCCAGTGCATGAAAGTGAAAAGTGAAAGAAGTCCTCAGTCGTGTCTGACTCTTAGTGACCCCATGGACTGCAGCCCACCAGGCTCCTCCGTCCATGGGACTTTCCAGGCAAGAGCACTGGAGTGGGGTGCCATTGCATTTCTATTTTTATTTCCCTTCCATTCATTTTAGGTTTTACCATTATCCCTTCTCTCTTCTAGAGTTCTTTTGATTTATCTTTTTGTTCTTTTTATTAGCTTTAAAATGACTGCTAATTTTCTTGTATTTTTCTTCATGTTTTAAGCTATATATTCCTTCTGAATGTAACTTTTGCTATATCTGTTTCTACATATTTTTAAATTTCCTCTTTGTTTCATGAATGTTGAAAAATGTTAACTATTTTAGGAATTTAGAAATTTATGTTTTAATTTGATTATTATCAAAGAATAAGACCTATACAATCTCTATTTTTTAAATATAAAGTGTTCTTTTCAAGGAAATACATTATATTCTTTTTAAATGGACATAAGAAAAGTGGGTAATATATATACAGTGGGCAAAGAATGTTGCCTGCCATATCAATAAGTAAAGTATGTCACAGCCATTAAGCCACCAGCCATTTCAGCTGTCACAGTGATGCACCCTGAGGGTTTAGGATGAAGAAAACAGGATACTGGCCCTAGATAAAGGTGCCCATCAAAGGAATAATTTCAGTGAGCCCAGACTCTTGCATCTTCCCATATACAGAAGAGCAGTAAATTCCTTAACTTAAGGTATCTAATTTTCTTTAATTAACAGTAATTTTGTGATGTTCCAACTATCTTGTTTTTTGTTCTTTGTGGGGTTTTTTTTGAAAAAATTTCTATATTTTCTGGCTCCTCTCTCACCTCTTCAGAACTGCCCCTCAGTTATCTGTGAGATTGTCTTTTGGACTTAAGTCTTCAATATGTCCACTGAATGAAACATAATTCTCAACTTTTAGGTTCTCTATTTTTTTTTCAGTTGACAATGAGTATGTGTTTATGCATACACAAACATACACATGCTATATAGTTCATCAATGTTGCTTAGTTTTTCAATTTCCTTATCTGTTTTGACATTTAACCCTCAAGTAATTTTACTTAATTTATACTACAACTTGATTTTTTTATCACTATCTCTTTACATTTTTAATATACCTTCCTCATACATACTTCCTTTGCTACTAGATGTACACTGGGTTATGACTGTTACATCACTAGGAACTGTGCCTATTATAATTTTAAAACATCTTAGTGCTTTTAAACTTATAGCTAAGCTTTCTGATGGAATATTGACATTCTTGCCTTTTCTGATATTTACATTTTCCTTGTATCTCTTGATTAATCTCATTATTTTTTTTTAATTCTTTATCAATTGGTCTTACAAGGGAGCAGAATTTGCTATGCCAAATCTTGTCTCTTTGGCATACTGATTATCTTAGACTGAGTATTTTTAAGAAACTGCATACACAGGAGAAACTTTGAGCACAGAGTAGAAGTTACCTGTAAGGGAAATTTACTTGTATAAGGGGAATCTACATTTGTAGCATTCATTTTCTGTCTTAGTTGAAGATAGTATTTAAGGTGAGGGCTTCCATTTTATTTGAGAGTTACTCAGTTTTCCCTGGTTTCTCCCATGCATCTGTTAGATGAACCACTGACCCAAACCACCTGCCCTGGCCAGACATAATAGTAACAGCCTGCATGAGTTATCTTACAACAGGAGGTCTGATAAGAAACTTGGAACTAACAAGCTACCACCCACTGGAAGAATTCAGCAAAGGGCAAAAGGAAAGAGGAGAAACTAGTTCATATATCCTATCAAACTCCAGAATCCTCATCTCTAGAATACACCTCAGCTAAGCCATGCACGTGCCACTAGGAAGGACACTGAGTCAGAATTACTGGCCAGAGATACCCAATGGCAACCCACTCCAGTGTTCTTGCCTGGAAAATCCCAGGGACGGGGGAGCCTGGTGAGCTACCACCTACGGAGTCGCACAGAGTCAGACACGACTGAATTGACTTAGCAGCAACAACCTCTTTACCATAAAACCCAGGATTGCAGAAGTTCTCCTGGGTTCCCTTACCCTACTGCTTTCTGTCCTGGCACCCCTTCCCAATAGTTTCTTGCTTTGTCAACACATGTGTCTCCTTGGAAAACTCATTTTCAAGTGTTAGACAAGAGTCCCCTCCTAGGTCCTGGAAAGGGTCCCCCTTCCTGCAACATATACATGCTATTAGACTTTGTCTTTCTTCTATTAATCTGTTTTGTGTCAATTAATTTATTAAGCCAGTCAAAGGAGTAGAATGAAGAAATTTTTCCTTCCCTACAACCTGAACCAAGTTTCCTGTGAACAACATGTCACCTGATTTTGTTTTTTAAACTAATATGACAGCCTTTGTCTTTTTATGGAAGAATTTAGTCAGAGAAGTCAGTTTTCAAGATGAACCAGGGCACAGGAGGGAGACTTCCTCTGCATGTTTAAGTAGACTGTGTTCCAAAGATATAGAAATTGTTGAGACTGGAGAATCACCTTCTTATATAAAAAGGTGCTTCTATAGGGAATGCTCCATGAATTCCAATTAGTTTGCAAACTGTCTTAGTCACCATGACTCCCTGGTAACATTTCTCATCAAAGACTGTTCTATGGGGAAGAAATTAAAAGCTGAACAGTCTAAGAAGGTGAGACAAGAAGCAGAAGAAAAAAGAAAGTGAGGGATCAGATAATATAAGTCACCACTGAGCCAATTAGGGAGAAAGGGATGCACAGGCTGTTCCAGACAAAACCTATTGGAGGTCAAGTGTAGACAACTAGTACAAGTTCTTGGACAGCTAATGTATCCCCGAGTGCGAAATGAGGAACATGAAGAGAGGCAGCCTTCTACCATGCACTTGCCAGTTAACAAGGCAGGAACATTGCAGGGTGCAAAAATAACAAGTGATGTCAAGAGCAGGGGTTGATCCAGGTTGTGTGAGGCCTGCCTGAAGCTTCAACTATTTGGAGAAGGGGCATTATTTAAGCAAAAGAACAAAAAATCAGGTACAAATGAATATTTATTGAGATAAGAAAAAGAATATTAAGAAATGGCTGGGTTCTAAGAGATCCAGGTCTTTCCTCTTATGTCATTTTGGAAAAGTAGCCAGAAATTCTTCTGTAGATGCTGCCTGGTTATATTCAAGTGTTCCTTCTTCAGGTAGGACACTTACAACTCTCAGCCCTGGCTGGGACTATGTAAGGGAGAGACCCAAACTTAAGCTCAACTAGTCTACTGGTAAATTGACCTCTAGCCAAAGTGTTGACTTCTATAAGGAATAAAGGATATATCCATTCAATACAGACTAACCCAGGCAGCCAGGCTCAGATATATATGAGGCAATCCTAAAACAAAGGGCTATTAACAGGATGTGAACTTAATCTACCAATCCAAAAGTTCAGGTGATTTGAGGACTCAGGTGTAAGTGCACAATTTCTGAATTTTTAATGTTGGTTAAGTCACACCCTATTGATCAGAGAAACACAGTGGAAGAAGCTGAATTCCTGGAGAAAATACATTGGGGAGCAAGATTTTGTAAATGCTGAGCATTTGGCAGCATCTCTCACTTTCCCCCAAAAAAAGATGGCACTAAAGTGAGAGGAGCTGAATTAAAAGACAATTTGGTGGATGTACAGTAGGGCAACTTGTACAAGTAAACTTAAGTAACTATATATTTTTTTAATTTGTATTTTATATTCAGTTCAGTTCAGTTGCTCAGTCGTGTCCGACTCTTTGCAACCCCAGGAATCGCAGCACACTAGGCCTCCCTGTCCATCACCATCTCCCAGAGTTCACTCAGACTCACGTCCATCGAGTCAGTGATGCCATCCAGCCATCTCATCCTCTGTCGTCTCCTTCTCCTCCTGCCCCCAATGTCTCCCAGCATCAGAGTCTTTTCCAATGAGTCAACTCTTCGCATGAGGTGGCCAAACTACATTCCTTCCAAGGAAATCCCAGGGCTGATCTCCTTCAGAATGGACTGGTTGGATCTCCTTGCAGTCCAAGGGACTCTCAAGAGTCTTCTCCAACACCACAGTTCAAAAGACATAGTAAATAACTGGACCATAAAAAAAGCTGAGCACTGAAGAATTGATGCTTTTGAACTGTGGTGCTGGAGAAGATGCTTGAGAGTCCCTGAGACTGCAGAAGATCAAACCAGTCAATCCTAAAGAAAGTCAGTCCTGAATATTCATGGGAAGGACTGATGCTGAACCTGAAACTCCAATACTTTGGCCATCTGATGTGAAGAACTGACTTATTGGAAAAGACCCTGATGATGCTGGGAAAGATTGAAAGCGGGAGGAGAAGGGGACAACAGAGGATGAGATGGTTGTATGGCATCACTGACTCAATGGACCTGAGTTTGAGTAAGCTCTGGGAATTGGTGATGGACAGGGGAAGTCTGGCATGCTGCAGTCCATGGGGCCACAAAGAGTCGGACACAAGTGAGCCACCGAACTGAACTGATAGTAGATAGTAGATTAACAATGTTGTGTTAGTTTCAAGTGTACAGCAAAGTGATTCAGTTATACATATATATGTGTCTATTATTGTTCAAATTCTTTTCCCATTTAGATGAAGTTATCAGATACATGGGCTTCCCTGGTGGCTCAGACGGTAAAGTGTCTATCTGCAATGCAGGAAACCCAGGTTTGATCCCTGGGAAGGTCTCCTGGAGAAGGAAATGGCAGCCCACTCCAGTATTCTTGCCTGGAAAATCCCATGGACAGCAGAGCCGGGTAGGCTACCTTCCATGGGGTCACAAAGAGTCAGACATGACTAAGCAACTTAACTTTCACTTTCAAGAAGATACATATTTTAAAATTTGTAGTTAACTGAGTTTGAGTAAGCTCTGGGAATTGGTGATGGACAGGGGAAGTCTGGCATGCTGCAGTCCATGGGGCCACAAAGAGTCGGACACAAGTGAGCCACCGAACTGAACTGATAGTAGATAGTAGATTAACAATGTTGTGTTAGTTTCAAGTGTACAGCAAAGTGATTCAGTTATACATATATATGTGTCTATTATTGTTCAAATTCTTTTCCCATTTAGATGAAGTTATCAGATACATGGGCTTCCCTGGTGGCTCAGACGGTAAAGTGTCTATCTGCAATGCAGGAAACCCAGGTTTGATCCCTGGGAAGGTCTCCTGGAGAAGGAAATGGCAGCCCACTCCAGTATTCTTGCCTGGAAAATCCCATGGACAGCAGAGCCGGGTAGGCTACCTTCCATGGGGTCACAAAGAGTCAGACATGACTAAGCAACTTAACTTTCACTTTCAAGAAGATACATATTTTAAAATTTGTAGTTAATTAGCTATAAATTGATTATCAAAGTTTGGAAGGAGACAAAGTGAATGACTGCAAGCCCCAGAGGAATGGACTAGCCACCAACCTCCTACCAATAAGGCTGGTATAAGGGAAATCATATCAAGTTCTCCAAAGTTCAGTGTTCAAGAGGATAATGTGAAGTCATCTTAAGGAAGCTAATTCAGTGAAATTTCTTATTCTGAAAGAGGTGGAGGCACCAAAAATTTTTGATAGATTTAATTTGGATTTAAGGCCATGAAACCAAATTTGGAATTTTCTGATAAGGCAAACAAATATTCCCCACTCTTCAGGCTTGTCAGTTCTGCTGCTGAGAGCCCAGTACCTGTCAACTCTTTCCTCTAGTCAATGGAGAGATTAGAGACCTTCACCTGCAGGTGTGTCCTGGATTAGCTCAGGGATAGGGTGAGTCCAAGTGTGGTTATATATTAAGACCTTAACCTCTTCTTCGGTAGTGATATAAATAATGGAATTTCCCAGTGACTCATTAGTAAAGAACCCACCTGCAATGCAGGAGACTCAGGTTCTATCTCTGGGTCAGGGAGATCCCCTGGAGAAGGAAATGGCAACCCACTCCAGCATTCTTGCCTGGAGAATCCCATGGATGGAGGAGCCTGGTGGGCTACAAAGGACCACAAAAGAGTTGGCCAAATTGAAGGGACTTAGCACACACAAATAATGTCAGTTGTATTGGCAGGACCCAAAATTAGGCACCTTGACTTAAGTTCATATCCTGTGTATCTGGCATGAGTCCTTTGGAAGCTTATCATATGTATGCATAATCTCTTCCACACATGCCTAATCATATATAAATAAAGCTCTCCCTCCACTCACCCACTAGGATAACCTTGAATCTTACTTGGGCAAGGAACTGACAACTCATTGAGTCTGCCAGAACCTTCTTTCTATAGAAATATCTCATGGTCTTCAGTTTTATCTTTGTCCTGGTTCATACTCAATGGACCCGGGTTTCAAAGAGACCACTATACCTGTTGAGAGAAGAGTTTAAAAAATTGCAAATACCTGTTGAGCCCTGTTATTATACCAGCAATACTCTCTCTCAAACCAAAAACTTTTTACTTAGGTCATATGGCTTGCAGCCACTTGTACAGAAACAGACTTGCTAACATTTTATAAAGGAAGCATCAGGTACAGGTAACTTAAAGCAGTTAAAAGAATATTGTTTTAGTTTCAACATAATACTCCCAGATAAAATCCTCAACATAGCCTCTTAGGTTTCCCACGGAAATGGGATGGTCAATGATAAATGGACTAACGTTTAAGAGAATCTGAGGGAGTGGAGATAATGATGCCCTCATTTTACTGTATCCCAAATTAAATTTGACTTTGGTCTTAGGGACTTAACTAAGTCTGATGAGTATAAATCATTCTATCAGCACCTTTGTATGTGGGTTTTGTGGGAATAGAGCATCTAATAAATCTTTGATTAGTTTTTGTGCCAATTGACATTAATCATAAACTTTCTGTGTAAGAATCTCAGGTTAACAAAACTTGCCTTTGATTTAACATTTACTTAGTGGAGAATGTAAAACGAAAATATTAAGGCAAAATTGTATTCTAAAACACGGTTCACCATACACATTTCCTTGAAAATAAAAAATTTGTTTACTCATGTGATATAGTTGTAGTATATTTAATTGGTGACTTTCTGTAAGTTTTTATTTTTATTTATGGGACACAGCTACCAAATTGTAGTTATAGAGAATATTTGGGATTGATACAGCATTCACCACATTTGTAAATGTGGAGGAAATATTTACTGAGATGAAAGACCTAATCCCAGACTTTTTTTTTTTTTTCATTTTCTTTTTTTTTTGTTTTGTTTTATTTTTTTTTATTTTTTTTTATTTTTATTTTTTGTTTAATGCTTATTCCATTTCACAGCACTGCATTGGTTCTGCCATACATTGACATGAATCCCAGACTTTTAAATAAAGATTAAGAGCTTAACCTAAGTACAGGAATGTCAAACAAGTGCCAAAAAGATTTAAGAGTAGAATATAAAACTACATTCAATTCTAACTGTAACTGTCAGCCTAACTGTAAGTTATACTGTTAACAGTATAATAAATGCAGTTTATTCAGTGTTTACTATTCTTCAGGCAGTTTTAAGCATTTTGCATAAACTAATCACGGAAATGTTATAACGATCCTATAAGGTAGGTACTATTATTAATTCTATTTTCCAATAATGCTTTAAATATAAAATTAATAGGCAAAGCCAATTTAGTTTCAACTGTACTTTGAATCTCAGCTGTAAATATTACATTTTGAGGATAGTCTTTGTCAAAATTATTTGTGATAAGCTACATTATTGATTTAACTGGTTATTTTTTATAATCACTGCTATTAAAAGATATCAAGTGAAGTAGACATTGAGATATTCTTCTGGGTTTGCTTTTGTCATGGATACATGTAAAAGAAAATAAATTGAAAATTTTATAAGTTTGCCATCACATTTTAAATTGTCTCACTTTTGCCTGGAAATTTATCTTAACAATTTAAGTAATGTACAAGATATGATGTGTATATGAATGTGATGATCAAAATTTATACATGCTTGGGCACTACTGATATCATAGACAGAGTATTGTTCTAAATTAACGAAGTGGGTGTAGGATCTAATACTCATTTATGCCCAATGGATGCATCAGTGGAAAAAAAATGTATCTCCAAGCCAAATATGTACACCAACATCCACATATTTCAAAGCACACAGTATCCAAACTCTGATTATAGGGAGATTTTTAAAAGAACATTTTCTCCTCCATTAATTATGTCAATTGCTTCCCCAGCAATTTACACTCATGAACCTTGGTTTCCTAGACATTTTATAATGACAACATAAATGAATGAACAGAGACTTTTCAGCCTTCCCTTTATATGAAAATGGTTAAGGGCACCTTTTAAGTGTTCCCATTGTTCTATCACTGTGTACTTCCACTGAGAATAATCGCATTACCTTTGCCTACTCTAAGATATCCTTGAAAATAAAAGCCAAGGTTTTATCTCAGAGGTAAACGTTCTGCAAACCAGAGACAGTCAGTGCTGTACTTCTTAATTCCCTTGCTGAAGCCCATGACCTTCACTGTCATCAGTCTTGGAGAACAGCTTTCAAGCAGTCCCATTTTGGTGACTGAAAGTGAAATGCTTTGTTCAAACCACCACAAACAGTCACAGAGCAACTCTATTTACATGTTAATAGAATAGCATAACAGAGAGGCTTACAGCAACCAGAAGTTACTATCAAGATTCCTCACAGAGATTGTATAACTTTAGGTGGTATTTTACAGATGGCTCTTAAAATAACCAAAAGATGCCCTATTTTAACCTTACCTAATTAACTTATACAAGAATACTGCACATCAGCCCTGCTCCCTCGTCCTGGGCCAGAATTCTTTCACAGTCAGGACATTCTTCCCTTGGAATGAGGTAGAAGATGATGGATGTGATATAAATTACCACTCTCAGGCCATAAATTACTTAGGCTGGGTCCCTGCCAAGGCTCTTATCCAAGGAAATTCCAATGGGTCAGGTTGAGTACCAACATACCCTTCAAACAGAAAGGATATGCAAATTTTAGCAATCTTATCTATAACCATAATTCATTCCTTTCATGGATTCATTTTCACATTTCACATTTTCCATTAGAACAGAGACACTTCCCCACAGGACCATCTCACCCAAATAATGCATAAGATGTAAGGACTTATCTCTCAGGAGAGGGTCGTTTCCTCATTATTCTCCTAATTGCATTATCTAATTTGGACAGATACAGTTTAATACTGAGGATCAAGGCATTCTTTGGCCTTTATCAGTTCTAAGTTATCTCTGATTTATTTAAATAAAACAATACATTAAGCCTCTAGTTAAATATGTCATATTAAAAAACCTTGCTTATCACCTTTCTCTCCCAAGAACACATTAAATGATATTACAGGAATGAAAATAAAATTTTAAGTTAATACAGACAAATATAGGAGGAAAAAAAAGTAGCCACAGAACACTTTTATGGGGATGACCAGAGAGAAATAACTGATTTATTAAGGCAGAAGGAACCCAACCAAGGCATCTGTAGGGAGAAATGTTAATGATAAGTGAGAATACGCACCCCTGGCCATTGTGCCTAGGACTTGGAGACACAAAGTTCTTCAGTGGGCAAGGATCAAACTGGTTATATATATATATATATATATATATATATATATATGAAGCAATTAGAATCCATGATTCTCCCTCTTACCTCTGAAAACCAATTGTACCCCATTCTTAGGCAAGGGGGTCAAATTTTTACTCTCTGAAGAAATTGACCTAGAGAGGTTTTGGACAACCAGCATCAAAGAGGCAGGAGCAAACTCTCTTATCTTAAAAAAAAGAGAGAGAGAGAGAGACTATAACTATATAAAGTTTGCAAACTATATAAACTATATAGTTGCAAACTATATAAAGTTTACATGATGTATAGTAGAGTTCCAGGATGTCTTCACACTAAATGATGGGGCCTTCAACTACTCTCATCCACCCAGCTCACCAGAACATTTTACCACCACTTTCCGTCCATGCCTGAAGAAAAGAGTGGAAGGTTTAAAAGATTTTCACGTATTTATGCTTGAAAGTCCACCAGATGAACCAGCTAGCTCAACTGTTAATCACTCTATAATATTAATAAAACAATGTGAGGTAGGGGCCCAACTTTATTCTTTTGCATGTGGATATCCAGCTGCCAAACCCCATTTGTTGAAAAGACTCAAAATGCTTTTTGTTTATCTCCCTACTGCTTGGTTCTGGAGGCATATTCAGCTGTGGCAGTGCATGGCAAAAAGAGAAACTAAAGCTCTAGGCTTTTGGCCATCAGACCTAGAAGAGGGCCCTTTGGGAATGAGAGAGTGTCAAAGATATTGAGGAGAGGGCTCAATATGTATGAATCTGACATGAACAAATACCAAAGCTGTGGTAAGCCAAAATCACAGAGCAGAAATCTGTGTAGTTTCCAAAGTGGACAACCAAAGCAGGTCTAAAGAATAGAGCAAAGTGAGAAATGAATTGAGTTGGAGAAATGAATGAGTTAGAACTTCTGGTCTGAAGTTAATTTAATTGTGTGCTAAAATAAAGGGAAATATAAACAGTTTCTCTAGGACTTAAATAAGATGTAAGAATCTATTAATATAATGTTCAGAATCTCCAGGATATAATATAAAATTACTTGCTATATGAAGAATGAGAAAATCTCAACAACTCACAAAGTAAGAGACAAGCAACAGACACCAATCCAAAGGTGACACAAATGTTGGAATCATGATACAAAGACTTTCAAAGCAGCCATGATAACCATGCTCTGAGACCTAAGCAGCAACACTGAAAGGATGGATCTTCTCAGCATGGAAATATAAGGTAAAAATTGAATAAAATGGAAATTTTAGAACTGAAAAACACAAAAACCAAAATTTTAAATACAGCTGATATACCCAACAGCAGAATAGAGATGGCTAAAAGAGTCAGTGAACTTAAACCTAGGTAAACAGAAATGATTCAATTTGCACCACAAAGGTAAAAAATTGAAATAAAATCATACCCTCTTCCATGGAACTGTGTAAAAATGCTAAAAGGTTTCACTTTCATGTCACCAAAATCTCAGAAGGGGAAAACAAGGAGGGTAGTTTAGAAAAAAAAACTAAAGAGATAATACATGGAAACTTTGAAAAATATATAAACTTACAGGTTCATAAAGCTTAGTAAAACCCAAATATGATAAACTCAAAGAAGTTCATGCCCAGACATGCCATAATCAAACTGATGAAGGCAAATTCTACCACCCCTTCCACATGCATGAAAGTAGTCAGAGGAAAAAAGCATATATTTAGGGAATATATAATTGGAATGACAATCATCAGAAATCAAGAAGGCCATTAAGCAGTAGGACAACGCTTTTAGAGAGTCTACCAAAAATAGCTATCAATCTTGAATTCTATATCCAGTGCAAATATCCTTTAGGAATGAAAGTGAAATAAAGATGTTCTCAGATAAATAAAAACAGAGAATTCATCATTGGTACACCTGCTCTAGAACAAATAAAAGTATTTGAAATTGATCAAAATTGAAAGCACAGCATATCAAAATTTGTGGAATTTTACTCTAAAGTAAAATATATAGCATTAAATGCTTATATTAGTAAATAAGAAAGGTCTCAAATCAATCACCCAACCTTCCACTCACAGAAATCAGAGAAAAAGAAGAGCAAAATATCCAAAGCAAGCAGAAAGGAGGAAATAATAAGAGCAGATCAATGACACTAAGCACAGAAAAAATAGGGGAAAAAAAATCTATGAACATAAGAGCTCACTTAAAAAAAAAAAAACAATTATATTGACCAATCTCCAGTAAAATTGATAGGAAAAAAAATGATGTTCAAATGACCAGTTTGAGAAGCAAAATGGGAGCTACCACTACATACCACACAAGCATTCAAAAGAGAGTAAGGTATTAGTACAAACAATTCTATGCACACGATGTTGACAACTTTGATGAAATGGGCCAATTCCTCAAAACCTACAATCTGTCAAAACTCTCTAAGGTGAAACAGAAAAATGACCAAAACTCTGGAAGGGGTAGATATTTCAAACAGACAAAGCTGAAGCAAATAAACCAATTTATTGTGCTTGTTGAAGATACTGTGCACATGAAGTATTTAAGATGAACGAAATTTTCCCTAACCAGGGAACCAAGTTATTTAGTACAGAGCTTGAAAGGAAGGCTTAACAACTTTGGAATCATCGGAGATAACTTTAAATTTTAGATTTTTTGCATGTGTAAATAGAGCATATCCTAAAGTTAGAAAGATATTCTAATTATATATAATCTAGTATATCTAGGCTTCCCTGGTAGCTCAGATGGTAAAGAGTCTGCCTGCAATTCAAGAGACCCAGGTTCAACCCCTGGGTTGGGAAGATCCCCTGGAGAAGGGAATGGCAACCCATTCCAGTATTCTTGCCTGGAGAATTCTATGGACAAAGGAGACGGGTGGGCTACAGTCCATGGGGTTGCAAACAGTTGGACATGACTGAGCAACTGACATGGTATTATCTATATAATAATAGTAATATCTAATATTAAAATTAGATATTAATATCAATATACAGACAATAAGAATTAGAACTGGTAGTATTAATTATTAATATCAATATATTGTATAATATATAATATATACATTAGATTATATAATTAGAATGTCTTTCTAACCCATGACATGTGGGTAAACCCAAGGGATCTAAACCTCTGCTCAGAGACATGCTTGGTACTTGAATGGGGTAGATGAGAAGTTCCTGCCAACCCATCACACTGCTATTCTGATGCACCCTGAGATATCACAGGACACTCTCAACCCTAATCCTCCCACATGCATATCCCAGTCTCCACAGGGTAGGAGGATGCTGGAGGGACATGAGCCTTCTCTCCTCAGTTCAACCTGATCACCACTCCAGGTGGAAGATGGCAGAGGTCTAGGGCAGAGCTAGGGTAAGGGAGGCCAAGCAAAGCCTGGGGCATCATGGGTTGATAGCAGGGGGCAATCGTGTATCCTAGGGAGGTAAGGAGGCTGCAGAGCCAAGTCCACGTGTGGAGCCAAGGCTCCAAGCTCTCCCTCTACATGTGCTCCATTGTCCCATTGGACTTTAATTCTAAGTCATAAATTCAAAGATAAAATAATTACAAATTTCAATATGTCAACCATAGAACATTAGCCCCCAGTCATGGGACCCTTCTTAACATGGAGCCTTAATGCAGCTGTACAAGTGGCATGTCCTAAATGCAAATGCAGAAAGTTTCCATAATACAGGAGATGTTGGGTAAGTAAAACAGCAGTGGGCTGAGGGATGATGAGGCCTTTGATCTACTGTTGGTTTGACTGCTATTTTGTTACATGTCACTACATTTCTTTGAGCCTCAGTTTGCACATCTATAAAATAAAAAACTTCACAAGGTCTATTGTACTAAGTATGACTCTCTAGAAGTAAGACCACAGAATATGTATCGTTATGCAGGTCTCTGGGCTTTTGCTATCCAAAGTATGGTTCACAGACCAACAACGTGAGTATTACCTGAGAATGTGTTACAAATGCAGAATATCAGGCCTCACCCCTGACCTGCTGAATCAGAATACTTATTTTTATCAAGATCCACAGGTAACAGGAACACTGAAGTTTGAAAGCGTTACTGTAGATGATTTCACAATAGGCCAAGTAATAGGAACTACCAATGCAGAGACCACAAAGGCCTCATTCAGCAATCAACATTACAACTTTATGAAGCAGCTAAATGCCAGCAGTGGTTAATGCACACATTAGAAAATTTGGTAAATTCATTAAGCAAGGACTTGCTTTCACTTATGTTTTAAGTAAAAAATGTGTGTTTAAACGGTTTCATTCCATCTTCATTCTGTTCTCATTTCATGTTTCTTAGTCATAGCCTGTTCATAAAATAATTGATTTAATTTTCCACTATGTTTAGGAAAAAAGAGGAAGAGTTCTTACATTAGTATTTCCACCAACCAGTCTCTGAAACTTAAATATATAGCTTCCCTTAAAGTAGACTTGTTTATTAAAATACTTATTACTAATGATGATAGCTTTTTCCTAACTTCAGCTTTATTTTCTCTTTAGCTTCAACATCTATATTACATTTCTAAAAGCAAAGGGATTGAGTTAGATGAAACTGATCCTGAAATTTCATCCTGTATTGTTAGGCAAAGCACACAGACTGAAACCACCACCTTGGCCAGGTACCATAGTAACCATTTGTGTGAGTTATTTTATGACAGGAGGTCATGGTAAGGAACACAGAACTAATAAGCCACCACTCACCAGAAGAGTTTGGGAAAGGTCAAAAGGCAACACTACATGTCCAACCACCTCCCAGAATCCTTGCAGGCATCCATCTTGGCTGAGGAATGCATACACTGCCAGGAAGGACTCTGAGTCAGAACGATTAGCCAAAAATAACTCGGAAACTAATCCCATTCCATAAAACCTAACACCACGAGCCACGTGGCAGAGCAGTTCTCCTGGGTTCCTTACCCTCCTGCTTCCACCTGGGCGTCCTTTCCAATAAAACCTCTTGCTTTGTCCGCATGGGTGTCTCCTCTGACAACTCATTTCTGAGTGTTAACCAGGAGTGCACTTTAGGGCCCTGGAAGGAGTCCCCCTTTCTGCAACAGTATCACTCTTTAGTTAAGTATGCTAATTTCCATAGAAACTAGAGATAAGGCTTTGATCAATTTCCCATATTCTGTGCTTCATACTCAACAGTCTCTTCAGACTGCCAGTGAGTACTGACTCAGGAATCTACACATTCTTCCTGGCAGAGCCTGCACTGTATATGTTTCAACATGAAAAACATCATGAAGCAATTTTTTTCTTTCAAATAATTCATGTTGATATACATTGATAAAAGGCATAAGGTGATGACTTTTCAGTCAGCTCAGACCTAGAGTCTTAATTCTTTAATTCTGAAACTTCTTGGGGCCTAGCACATTTCTTATGATAGAGGTAAAGGGAAGGGCATAGAACAGTTTGGTAAGTAGCATCATGAGTTATTGGCCCAGATTCCAGGGAGAACATTGGCGAGATAGCTTTAGTGAAGTGGGTTTTTGCTCTTTCTTGGTCCATTTCTCAAGCATTTGCTGAGAGGATTTCAAACTGGCCTTGTAGCAAACTTAGACCAAAATTCTTTTGAAAATTTGAGAGTATGTCGAATGGATTGAACTGATATGTTTTGCACTTGCTTTCTCTTTCTTTACCTCAATTCCTGAGTACAGAGGAGTGCTAGGTGAAGATTAGAGAGAAGGTTAGAAAGATCCTCAACCACTGCTTTCTGAGATGAATGAAAAGAGTGCTGACCTATGAACAGGTAATGAATGCTTTGTTATTTCAAGTTATGAGAACCATTTCTCTCCCTGCTATTACAAATTACAAGTGTGAGCAGAACTATCCTTATGCCCAACATCAGGGGCCACTACCCCTCCTAACCCCACCTCTGATTGTGCCCCTTCTTGTGGATTAAGAAATCCATGGGAGTAAGTGCATGTAGCTAATACAGAGTGCACACCCTCAAACCCCCTACTTCTAGACCAGACTTTGGATATGAGGGAAACTGAAATTTCCACCCAGACTGTCCTGCACACACTTGCAGAGCCTGTGTGGGTCTGCTTTTTTGAGGTGGACTTCAGGGCACATGTGTGTATCTTCAGGCCAAAAGGAAGCCAGCTGTTGTGGGGGAGGTGTTAGACAGGGTGTGGCTACAGGGCCTGGAGTATCTACACAGTTATGTGTAAGGCCCTTCAGGCACAGACATAGCCTAGGTGTGAAGAGAAGGGACTGGGATATGAGTCACAAGGAGACCAAGAGATCTCAATTCAAAGCTGGCCTTATTCAGCACTACCATTTTTCCAGATTCCATAAATAGGCATTAGTATATGATGGGGTTTTTTTTCTCTTTCTAACTTATTTCACTCTGTATAACAGGCCCTAGGTTTGTCCAGCTCCATTCCACTGACACAAATTAATTCCTTTTTGTGGCCATGTAATATTCCATCATATATCCATACCCCAACTTCTTTATTCATTCATCTGTCAATGGGAATAGAGATGTAAATGTAGAGAACAGACTTGAGGACACAGCGGGGTAAGGAGAGGGTGGGATGAATTCAGAGAGTCGCACTGAAATGCACACATTACCATGTGTAAAACATATGGCTAGTGGGAAATTGCTGTATGACACAAGAACCTCGGTCGGGTGCTCTGTGTTGACCTAGGGGAGTGGGATTTGGGGTGGGGTTGGAGGAAAACTCAAGAGGGAGGGGATACATGTATACTTAAGGATGATTCATGTTGTTGTACAACAGAAACTCATACAACATTGTAAAGTAATTATCCTCCAATTAAATTTTTTAAAAAACTGGCTTGATAAAGGTAGATTTCTCAGGATACAAGGATAAAAATAGAGTTTAACAGTTTGTTAGCTTGATTTAAGACTTTTAAACACTGAGATTTATGGACCTACATTGATATCTGTGTCCTAAGACCCACAAACATTAAAACCAGTAAAGATGATGAGACCTATTTGCCAAAAGGCATATATTTTCATAAGTCCAGGTTTACACTAAAGCTAAAGCACAAGGAACATGAAAACATTGCCCCTCTTTGATTTTCAGCTCTGCAACTTATTAGCTAAATGATTCTATTCTTGTTCTTGAACCTCTCTAAATCTGTTGCCTCATTTCTAAAATGAAAATAGTAATGCTGAGTACAACAGATTTTATTTGGAATGATAGATAAATCAATAAGATGTTTTAAATACAAAAATACATACAGGATGTTCTACATGAACTCTGCCTGTCTAGAGAGAAAAAGATATGCGTCTCAAGAGAGTACAGGTAATATCATCAAGACATATATCCTATGCCAGCAGCTAATCTTTCCCTTTAAGAATTTTCTTGTGGAGTTTATCTATGCAGAGGCACAAAGTTTCTCCTGACTAATGCATATTAACTCCATAAATTTCAGTTTTAGCATGCTGAACTCATTCTATGACACATGAAGAAGAAGTCACTGATAGATGCAGAAAGTCTTCTGGCTCAGATGTCAGAAATGTTTTGAAGTAGAAGAACATTTATAGCTCTTTCATTCCTTTCTTCACCTTTGTCCCCTCAAATTTCTAATTTTTTTAAGTAACTTATTCATGAGAGAAATAAATGTTATGAATATAAATTTTTTTTCAGCTTTAGAACATCAAGTAACTGCTCCCATTTTAGTGGTCATGGGAATCTATCTTTCCTCTCTTGAGCATATTCTGTGATGGATTTTACATACTTCTTTAAACTGCTTATTGCTGCTTCACAGAGAAATCCCAAATAACATTTACACAGATTTTCACATCTTCTCTTAGCATAAATTATAACACTTTTTCTTGAATGCAAATAGAAAAACCACACCTTTTAAAAAATAAACTGAAATATTAACTAGAAATTTTATTGAATACTTACATGACAGAGCATTAACTTTCTTTAATGTTCTCATCTTTTCTCCCCTCCTCTCTCTCTGTCATATGAATCATCCATATTTTCAATATTACTTATAGCCCCACCTATTTCTGCTCCACACTCTTTAAAGACTGAGCAAATTCTATCTCCCCCTCTTCATTAATTACCCTCTCAAATCATTGATCTTAAGAGGCATATACTTTTCTAGCCAGACATTTTTCTACAAACTTCACTCTATCTTTCAGGTTAATTGAAGTATACTGAGACCTGCATTTCAGAATCTCATCAGCATCTGGTTCAGTGAGAGCTGGCCAAAAGAGGAACCTATCAGAGGCTTAGAAGGTAGAACTTCTAAATGATAAATAATAATAATAATAATAATGGGAATCATTGTGGGCTTCCTTGGTGGCTCGGAGGTTAAAACATCTGCCTGGAATGCAGGAGACCCAGGTTCGATCCCTGGGTCGGGAAGATTCCCTGGAGAAGGAAACCCACTCCAGTACTCTCGATTGGAGAATCCCATGGAGGGAGGAGCCTGGTAGGCTACAGTCCATGGGGTCGCAAAGAGTCGGACACGACTGAGCGACTTCACTCATTCACTCACCAATTTGTATTACTGATACAGATAGTCCAGACAACCCAGTGGATTTAATAGGGAGGATGATTGAATATCTACAATATCTACATTTAATGCAAGAATAAATCAGAGTTCTCAGAGGATATGATTTTTCCAAATCATATGTTTACCAAGTAAAAGTTACCAGCTATTATACAGTCTCCACCAATTTATGTTCCACCTACGGTTCTATAGAAATAGCTGACATGTAAGAATCTATTTAGGGAAATAGAAGAGATGGAAATAGTGCATATACTAAAGGCAGTCTTAGTAGAAAGCTTCCAATTCATGATTCAGTGAAAGGCAAATACCAGAAATTTCCTGCATATGTTTATGCCTCTAATATATGAGTAAGCATTAAAAATCATCTTGAATACTTAAACTAGTAAGGCTGAGAGAGTTATCAACTATTCTCAATGCTGCATAAGCAAAATCAAATAACCTTATATGAAATTAAGGATAATGAATATTAGTACATCTTTACCTGACCTGAATCCTGTTGTTTACAGAGATGAGAATGAAAAGGTATCCATATTAATGTCTGGTTATTAAAATTGCCTGTTAAAATAAGACAACTTTCCACATTAATAAATACCATCACTTTATGCTGTAAACTTGCAATTGTCTGTAGAAGGTCCCTGATAGTAAATTAATTAAACCTCTCTTCCATTATGGTGTCAGTTAATTTGGAAACTCATTATTTATTTGGCACTAATTTAGCCTAGCAAATTAATTAGGAAAAGCATGGGAAAATAGATGATTCAACATAAAGTCCAAATCAAGACAAAGAGGCAAGATCAAGGGAACTTACTGAGAGACAAGGGACAGTTTCATCATCTTCAGGAGGGCCTCCTGTTTTCCCAAAGACAGCCAACACAGTGCAGAGAAGCTGCTCAGAAATGGAATTAGGAAACCAGAATTGGGAATGGTCTTGAAGAAAAACATTTCCTCTGTACAGGGTTTGTCTACAAAAGGCTGCATTCCGTAGTGTGTTCAGGGAGCTCTTCCTGACTTCATCCTTCTTCACAACTCAGACTAAGACCCAAGGTACAGCTGGCCACTGGTCAACAATCTCTGACCGCAGGCATGTTGGGATATTCAAAATATGGTCTCTGTAAAGGTTTGAAAAGAAAGAACCTATCTGTGGCTGAGAAGAGAACTTACTCTTGCAGGTACCAAAAGAAGTGGTCTGGTGGCCCTGATGGCTCCTGCATTCCCAGATGGTGTCACCTGACGAAAACAATGCATGAGGCAAAGACTTTTTCTGCCCTCCTCAAAGGTTCAGGGAAGTCCAGGAAAATTAAAGAAAAAGTTTTTCAGTTCATCTTGGTCACTAGAATTCCGAATCTTGTCTTATTGATAAAGTTTGCCAGACTTTACTTTGGTAAGAGTCCTCATGAGAAAGGGGAGGTACACACAGGTAATATGTGGCATGATCATCTGAATGTCTATTAATTAAAGGTTTATTCCATCAAAAAGGACATGTTCATGATCCAGAAGAATACATGCACCCAATGTTCACTGCAGCACTGTTTACATTAAGAGCCAGGACATAGAAGCAACCTTAATGTCCATTGACAGAGGAATGAATAAAGAAGATGTGGTACATAGACACAATGGACTATTACTCAGTCATTACAAAGAATCAAATCATATCATCTGCAGCAACATAGATTGATCTAGAGATTGTCGTACTGAATGAAGCAAGTCAGACAGAGGAGAAATATTTCATGATATCCCTTATATGCGAAATCCACAAAGAAATGATACAAATGAAATTACTTATAAAACAAAAGGAGACTCCTAGATTTAGAGGATGAATTTATGGTTGCTGGGTATGAGATAGGGAGTTTGGGCTGGACATGCACACACCACTGTATTTAAAGTAGATAACCAACAAGGACCTACTGTATAGCACATGAAACTCTGCCCAATGTGATGTGGCAGCCTGAATGGGAAGGGAGTTTGAGAGAGAATGGATCGTGTATATTTATGGCTGAATCCCCTTGCTATTCACGTGAAGCTGTCACAACATTGTTAATTAGCTATACCCCAATACAAAATAAAAAGTTTTAAAAAAGGGACAGGCCCAGTATTTAATAGACACCAGTCACTGGCCTGCATACTGCTCTCACTCAATGGAGAACCTGGTAAACACCTTCCTTTTCTTCAGGGAGCTTTGGATCTGGAGGGAAAACACAACTAAATGCATAAGTGAATATATAATTACAAAGTCTGAGAAACAGTATAAAGGAACCTAAAGATATGGCAAAACTTGCGGGACCTAATTTAGATTGAGGGATCAGGGAATCCTTCTCTCAAGAAGTTCCATTTAAGCTGAGACTTGAAGAACAAATAGGAATCATCCCACATGTAGAAGACAGAGAAAAGACTGTTGAGTTAGAATGAGAACTGGAACCGGAGCCGTGAATCAGGTTGGATCATGGAGGGTTGGGACCATGTTAACATTTTGTATGTGTCCTCAGGGCAATGGAAAATGATTAATGAAATGGCATGATGTTAACTGGCCTATAAGGTCATAATGGCTTTTGCTGAGTGGGGGTGGGGGGGGGGGGAAGTAGGGAAAA